>CAEFZX010009512.1:0-126187 GCA_903066825.1 Alfaro cultratus | reverse complement strand
TATATAGATAGATAGATATGTATATATATTTAGCTACTGCCTTAAATCACATTTCCCCCTGAGTAACATTAAAGGTTTGAACTTAACAGCATGGGTAGGTTTGCAGTTGTTCCAAAGTTTTTGGTGATTATAAAAAAAAAAAAAACTTGAAATATTGTTTAGTAATTTAAGCCTGCTTCAGACTTTTCCACATAATAATTCCTGGCTTGTCTGGTGTGTTCTTTGGTCATCATAATACTGTTCTTTCCTTAATGTTCTCTAACAAATCTCTGAGGCAAAGTTATGGGCTATGGAGCCTTAATCTCACCATAAATATAGAACAGATGTATTTATACTGATATTAAATAATACTCAGCTGGACTCTACTTTCTAACTTGGTGACTTCTGAAGGTTTTTATTTGTGAAAAGCATTAAAAGCGTGTATTATGTTTCTTCCATTAAACAGTTATACACTGCTCCATCTTAGTCTAGCACATAAAGTCCTAATGATATACTCCGTGGTTTATGGTAAAGTTCAAGGCGGATGAACACAACACTGTATGTTGGTAGCATATGTGTAGAAACCTGGGCATTGCACAACCCGTCACTCATCGGCAACGTAAAGAAATTCCATATATGAGAGCACGGTGATGACAGAATCATAACGTTTGTAAGTTTTCTTTCTCCGATGGCAACAGAAAGATGGATCAGGGTTTAGGAATGCTCAACAAAGTACAGATTATTTATTAAAGGATTTTCTGTGTGGTCAGGACTCGAAAAATGTGCTACTTTACTTTCCAGCAGGACAACATAAACTAACCAAGCTTGAAATGTTAGAAAATAACTCTTCCAATAAAATCTGGAAATCTTGTTTAGTAGAACAGAAAGGGCTGAATGCTGCCTTTGGAGGCTACCTATTTACAATATTTGAATTTTACTAATTTTAAGCAGACAAAAATGACAATAATATTGTAAAAAAGTAAAGTAATCTCAACATGATGTTGTAAAATGAGAACACTGGCAGTGATGTGACAGCTTTAGCCAACAAATTCATTTAAACCCTCAGAGAAATAGCCTCTAAGAGGGGATTAACAACAGGAATGATCTGTTTTCTGTGGACTACCTTGTGTTAAATGGAGTTATTTTATGTTCTCAGTCCACCTTGTTTGGGCTCCCATAGAGGCCTCTCATCACTAATCATAACTCCACTTAGGTTGTCATAACAATCTCCTATCTTCCCATCTCTCTGTCTCATTTTTTTCTTTAATGTACCATTTCTTCCCGTTTCAACCACTCAGTCTCATCCAACTGCCTATATTTGCATTTTATCAGTGATTCATAGTTTGTCCGTAATGTCATCATTAAAAAATAAAGCAAAGACTAATTTTATTCCAGATTCCTTTCTGACTGCATACATGCTTGTGAAATCATTTTGTTTACTTTAATAGCTCCGTCTCTTTAGTGTCCTGGCCAAAAATATGTTTTGTATGACTAGCTGCATATTTTGCCACTGACTTTGTTCTCTGCTTAATCGTAGAGGTTTTTAATGTCCCATGTTTAGAAAAATGCTGTTGATACTTGTAGAATGCTGCCTGTAATAAAATTCCAAGGGGGGTGAAAAGGGGACATCTTGGCATGAATTTGGTCAAAACTTTAGGGCATTAAATACAACATAAAACCTTGGCTGTCAGTATTAGGCTTTAAAAGCTGAACAATAAAAGTCAGAAAAATGGTGGCGGGTGTCCAAGTTACATCAGTAGCAGGTGAATCAGCTTTTTGCCTCAGCTTGTTAGTCCTCTTCTGTACTCGTTAGGGAAGATGAGAGCAAAATGGGGGAATTTATACTTTTTAGAATTGTAAGGAACACATTTTAATTTAGTCATTGAACATTTAAAAATAGAAATATTTTAATAGTCTGAAACTTGAAATAGCATTTTGGAGCAACGTAATGTATTTTTGTTCTCACTAAAATCAATCACCTTGTGTTGAGGGTTCATAGTTTAGATAGTTCCCAGCTGAGTGATGATATTGTATGGACTCCTGGAGTTTTACATCTGGAATAACACTGTCACCATGCAAATGAATAGCTCTGAATAAAATGGTATAGCTAATCAGCAAAGTGCTGACAACCCATTGTCTGCTCATTACTTTAGCTTAACTAACGTGATTCGGTAACATTTCACATGTTGTTTATCTTTTATCTTTCAGTAAAGTAATATAATCTGAGTTTGAACATTTTAGAAAAAATCTGATCTTTAAGTATATTTATTCATGTTAATATATGTTTAATTTTTCTTTTTTAGCCATTTTTAACCTTTTCAAATACAAGTAAAAAAAGAAAAGAAAAACACAGACTATGCTGAAAAAAGGACAAAACTAATACAGAAACGGATCATGTCAATGGCAAGAACAAAGTGTTGAAGTGTTTTTACAAAATTAAAAATTTTTGTACCAATCTTGTTAATATTATGGACAACCTTGTTTAGATAATACTGTTTTTTCTGTGTAATTTAACTTCAATTTATTGCAGAAAACTTGCCTATTTGTGGATCTTGTCATAGAACATAGGAAAATTTATCTTGGGATGCTAAAGTAACTAGGTGCAATGCTACTTGACACAATCATGGCAAGTGTTTGCAAAGCAATTAATCCACAAAGTTAATTTTATTTTTACTTTGGCGCTGATTGGCTGTATCCCCAATAATAGAAGTTAAAACGACTGTAGATGTCAGCTTCTGTGGTAATTCTAAGATGGTTTCCCCTGTGCTTGTTAATGAATATTAAAGTATATTTGGTGTGTGAACTGCAAAAATAGGGAGTTACAACTGTTTTAAGGGTTCAGTATTCACATATTTTAACCATTTGCAGGCTGGAAAACATTTGTATCGAAACATATCATAATCTCTCCTCTGCTTGGTTGAATTTGGTTTGGTTTAATTTAGAACCTGTTTTGACCAGTTCTGGTTTTGACCAGTTCTGAATTGATTTGGCTTTATGTTTTAGATTAGTATCCTCCTGACATGTTTGACAAACTATTTACAGTTTTTTGGCAGAGGCCAGAATATTACTTTTAATAACCTGATTTTTCAGAGTTCATAATGCCATGTTGTCTGATGAGGTTCATTCAGCGTTGATAAGTTCCTCTACTCATAGCATCACAGATTCTTCACCATAGTTAACAGTGAGCATGAGATGCTTCTGGATGTTGTAATCTTGGATTCACGTTGACCAATGTGGATGGATTGTTACTATAAAGCTGAGTTTTAGTCTCACTTCAACAAAAAACTTTGTTCTATTGAAAGTCACCACAGTGTTTGACAAACACCACACATTTTCATTTGTGATGGTAGAGCAGAATGTATGTTTTTTCAGGTCTCAGGTCTGAACACCTGGTTTGCATTTTGATAATTCTAATGGTTTTAATGAGGATTTGTTGACTCTAAGAAGGCAGTGTTTCCTGAAGTTCACAAAGTTTTGAATATTTTCTTTAACCTTTCTTGCCACCATTGTGCATATTTGCAAGATAAATGAAGGGTCCTGAATCAACCTAGTGACCATTAGCTTAATTAAATACATATCTGGCTCATGCCATAGTTGCACCCCAAAGAAAGATCAAGTCATATGTTACTAATGAAAAGGTCCTTTACACTCTGATCAACTTAAAAAATAAAGTATAAATGTATAAAACCTTATGCTCAGTCACATTAGTTTTATGGGAATTATTAGAGGTGCAAATAAGTGTGCCACTGATCATTTTGTAAAATGCAATTATTTCCTAATGTTGGCCTTTCTCATCTGTGAATAATTATAAGTACGGTAAATTAGAGGTTGGGCTGCTAATGTTTTTGTATAAAATTATGCTACTGCAATAAAAGATAGATTTGTTTTGAAAGCTGTTGCACATCTTGACCAAGGATACCAGTAAATGTGGAGTGTGCTATAAACAGAAAACATAGCGTGATGTGCTTAGTAAAAAAATTTTGGGGAAATAACATCAAAACTTGCTCTGTCTCTTTATGGCACAAATGAAGACAAAGGGTCTGAATGTTCCTAACAGAATTATAATAGAAAGGGCTTCAAAACACCTTTCATTATGTCAATTAGCTTTAAAAATACTCAACCATCCTTTGTAAATCAAGAGATTATTTTGTCTCCAGATTCTTTGAGTCTGCAGCTCTTTATAGAAGCTGTAGCAGACTTGTACTAATTAGTATCCCTGTTAATAAATATGTGGTTGAGATCTAAAGTGTGAACAGCACAGCTGAACAGCCAGTGATATTTAAAACTTTGCAATGTTTTTCTTTTATTTTTCCAACTGCTTTTATGTAGCAATATCTGTTTGTATTTAACCAACATCACTAATACAGCAAAGCTTCCATGGTGCATTGGAATAATCTATGTATTTAAGTTTTTGCTGACTGTTTCAAGTTGCAGTTTCAGTGATGCAAACATCACAGCTTAGCTGGAGCTTAGTGTCAGTTTGTTTCCCTGTTATAGTGCAGCTTTCTTTGTGTACATATTTCCATAATCTCATCACACTTAAAACTGCAAACATAAAAAAATAGTGATGGTAAAATACAACCAGGAGTCATTTATTGACTGTTTAATGAGACTGAATAAGACAAAGGAGTTTCTCACAATAAAGCAAAGTTGAGTTTCTACGTATTTCAGCTTTTTCATGCATCAGCTTTTGCAAGTTTCTGTTTTGCGGCTTTCTGTGAAAGTTTTGCTTTGCAATTTTAGTTTGAAATTTTCTGGTATGTTAATATTTGAACTTCTAATCAGGCAGTAAATATAAAAATTACATTCAACATGAAATCATATTTTTAAAGGCACAATTAAAAATTCTGAGTGTCAAGAACTGTACAGAGCATGATAGTAATAACACAAATAGTTTTCCTTTTTTATTGTTTTTCATTGTATTTCAGCTTTTTTTTTTTTTTTGCTTTAGTTGTATGTTGCTATTTGAAATGTACTCTTCTCAAAACACTTTATTTTTATTATTTATTCATCCCCTTGTAGATTTAAGGTTTAAAGTAACTTTTAATTTAATCATGTCTGGTTGTAAATAATGTTTTAGAATCGCTCAGCCAGAGTCCTGACTTGAATCCGATAGAGAGTTTGTGGAGGGAACAAAATATTATGGTGATGGTAGGTGAACAATCCAACTTCTAAGACCTGAAGTTCTTCACCAAAGATAAATTGTTCAAATACTGGTAGGGTCACGCAAAATTAGTCAGCATTTAAAAGATTTTTCATTGGTTATTAAGTATAATCATAATAAAATAAAGGTTAAGGTATAACACAGCTTAACATTACATTTTTATACATTAAAACAGATATAATTGTGCTCAAAACTGGTACTACTTCTATTATGTTATCTATTGAGGGTTTCATTTTGTAAAAACACTTGAATGAACATTTAGATTTATATATGTGGGGTGTATCAATAATTTTGAGTTCAACTGTGAGCATGTTCACACCTTTATTTATTTTTTTTATTTCCTTGCAGATGTCGATGAGTGTGCGACTGAGTACAACGGAGGGTGTGTCCATGAGTGCATCAATATCCCAGGAAATTACAGGTGCACATGCTACGACGGTTTCCGTTTGGCCCACGATGGGCACAACTGTCTTGGTGAGTAAATCTGCTTGCATAGTTCCAGCAGCAGCAGCCTTTCTTCTGTATGTTTTTGTCAAATGATTTAACTGTAGACTTTGTCATAGAAAAATCCTTTGTTAGGAGAATATTTATTAAGAATATGTATCACACTTGCTCTGATTTGGGCATTAAATCTGTATAGCTTGTTTTTACAGCATGCCTAAGGTCTTTTTAGGAATGGTGATGTATGACTGAAGGCTGGTTTGAACTCTTATTACTCTGCTGCTTCGGATATCTACTTCCTTGCTCAAGGAGCGGTTATTCTACACATATGTTTTTACAAAACGAAAATTGAAACCTTTTTTATAATAAGCAGGATGAAAGGGAGAAAAAAAATTATGAAAAGATTTACACTGAGCTGAGAGCTCAGAGCGAGCCATGCGTCGTCGATTTTTCCCATGGTGTAAAATTTCACCAGTGTGCCGTTCAACCTGGCCTCACACAGGACCTGTAACGCTTAAACGGTTGTGAAATTAAGGGGGATACAGCTCCCTTGCTGCTGCTGCTAGTTGCTTAACATAGACATCATCCACCCACCCCCATTCTGTTTCTCTGTCTTGTTCCTTCTTTCCCGTTCCCCCACCCTACATTCCTTTTGTTTTGCTTTGAAACCCCCAAGTCAAACCCACTGCTCCTCAGAAATCATCTCTCCAGGCTGCTATTTCAGCATGAAGCGTCCTCTTTGATTTCTTTGAGGAGGAAAAAGGCGTCTTGTTACAGCAGGTTTAGCTCTGAGTTCAAGTGATGATTGAAAAATGTATCAACAGTTAACAGTGATTCAGTGTAAAAAGCTTTTACATGTGGGCACTGTGGCAACACATTTGTATTACTCCCACATTTACCCAATGAGCTGCATGTAAGGCTGGGATTAAGGTACGCTGGAATGGAAAATGCATTTTTAGATTAGTAATAATCTTGTCCTGACTTGACTGTGAACCCCTGGCTCCCTTGTGCTTTTGCCTTTCTCTCCCTCTATCTTCATCGCTTGTGTCTGCAGTATAAATTGGAACTATTTTCCAAGTCATTTAGCAGCAGCGTCCAGCGGCTCATGGATCATTTGTCGTACCATGGATCAGCTGCTGCCTTGCGTGCAGGTGTGTCATTGTAATCTTTGGCTGTCTGGCTGCTGCGTCAAAGTTGCATCTATCAAGCCCTTTGATAGTTTCTCAAAGTGAAACTTCCAGAAGCCGAGGGAATGTTTATATTTTTACGTAAATGTGATTTCGGTCAGACAACTCACGTGTAGATCTTTCAGTACATCTGTCATCCAACGGCTTCCAGGCTCTTGTCACTTAAACGCCGTACTGCTTAACATTTGATGATGAGCACTTCTCTACTTGACAATGTTTTTTGCATATCAGGAAGTGATGAGAAGTTCTCTGATCTCGGAGCCCAAGGGGCATGTTGGGATAGTGGAGGGTCAGAAGCAGCAGCAGAAAGCGCACAGGCTGGTGCAGCATATAACATTCAAAGTACAGCTGGAAGTTTTGCATCTTAAGTAGATTGGCCAAATACTTAGGGTAATCTTGACATATTCTACAGAGTGTGAGTCATCACATGTGATGCAGCAGCACAAGTTGAGTTGACTTCTAAAAGTAGCTTGTAGCGGTTGCTCCATTTATTGGAAAGTGCACGAGCCACTGTGGAAAAACTTTAAGATAAAGTTCAAGTCCTTTCATTTTTTTCTCTAAAAGAATCTTGATTCTGCCAAATTAGTAAACCTACACCTTATCTTTACACCTAACTCATTGATATTATACAAGGAGTGAAGGAACATGTCATGAAAAACGACCCTTATGTTGAGTACGAAGACGCATGCCTTTCCTTGAGAAATTAAAGTTCTTTTGGAAAGTGTTTCTATGCAATTTGCTCATTCATTTGTATGCCCACAGCCACTCTATCCATCTGTCCCCCTGTTCATCCATCTGTTTGCCCACCATCCATCTGTCCATCCATCTATCAATTCATAAACCCATACATCGGCCCATGCATCTCTCCTTTAGACCATCAATAGCAGAGGTGTCAAGCTCCAGAGTTTCTGTGTCCTTCAAGTTTTTGATACATCCCAAGTCCAGTTCACCTGAATCAGATCACTAAACTGCACTCAGGTTCATGAGGAGGTAATTAGAGTCCTGCTAATCACCTAGTTATGCAATTCAGGACAGATGTAATAGTTGGATTATGACACCTCTGTCATCTGTCCATTCAGTCATTAAGCAGTCTGTTTATCCATCTATTATTTAGATTTAGTATTTATATAATCAGAATAACTAAAAAGGAATTTGGGGTCTTTTCTCAATGAGTAGAAACCCAATTTTAAAGAAGTATCTTTTTTTCCTAAGAATTGAGTTCCTTAATACCTGCGCTTTGCACTGCTAAGGTAATAATCCTCAACACAAACACAAGTGAGGAGAGGAAGCAGTGTAGCAGAGGTTTCATGTTAAGACTCCAGCTTCCTTTTCCTGCTTTAAGCTCTTTTCTGGCCCCTGAGAGAAGATTGGTATTCCTTGGCCTGGGAATAGAGAGCCTAAGCAACTGGTTCCCACACAAGATTGGATCCTCAGAGCCCAAAGCAGGAGAGGCACACCTGATTCCTAATAGTTAATTCAGTTTCGAGTTTGCAATCTTCAAAGTGCATTACCCCATGTTGTTCTTCCACAGAGTCTCATTGATTTGATCTCTACATTGCTTTGCTCTTTGTGGTTTTGGTGCACTTTGGACTAAGAAGGAGGTACAAAGCTTTTCTGTTCCAGGAAACAATATCTGTGACTGTCACTTAATTAACACAAGTTAGGACAGAGTACATGCATCCCTGTCTACTTCTTCCTGCTGCATGTGCCTCACAGCTCCTGAAAATTGGATGGGTTGGCAGTGTAATAACATTGGGCGGTGGCAGAAGGCATTGAAGCGTGAAGCAGAACGCGCCGCTGTGTGCCTCACTTGGGGACGCTCTGGTTTCTGAGGTCTTCCCTCTGTCGACCCTGAACCCCCACAAAGATGTCAGAAAGTCAGCAAGGTGGAAACAATGCAATATCACAGCAGACCGCTTCTGTCAGCGTGGAGAGAGATGTCACTCACTGTATAATTTATTTCACACAGAGCTATTGTACCCGACAGGAAAAATGGATATGAGCCCTGTAGAACTGTAAAGAGCAAACATTTTTGTATTTCAGAGACAGAAAATTAAGAAACAAAATCATATTTGGCATTTTAATGCAGCTTTTAAAGTAAGTAAGTTATGTTAAGACGCACTTATTTCAAAGAAAACGTTAATAAAACAGGAAAGCATTTCCATCTATGGATAACAACACAACTTATGAAACAACACTCTCCTTAAATATATTATGTTGATGACAGGATGTTACTATGCCAAATAGCTTTTCACCAAAAATAGATTAAATGGTGCTTATTGACAACATTTCTTTGTGTCTGAGCTTTTGACACAAAGAAATGTGTCTTTTCCTCATCCCAACATATGTAGCATTAATTTAAAGTGACTTTTTGGAGTGAAGTGAATTATTAGGAGAAAATTTATTGTATTTAACTCATTAGACTTACTAATTTTGAGTGGCTTGAATAATCGTAGCATCAAAATAAAAAATTTTAAATCTTCATTAGTGTATTGCACTTTAACTGTCACAAGTGACACATGTGAGACATTGATTGTGTAGAGAAAAGTGAGACTTGCACAATTCCCTAACAAAGTTTTATGGTAACAGTTTGGAGAAATAGGAGGGCTGGCACCTGTGAGCATAAGAGTAATGATGCTTGTCAGAAGTGGAGCAGAAATTGTTTCAAATGTCACACTTTGTGTTTTCCCTGTGCATTGAACCACAGACAGACTTGGCTTTGACCCAGAGAGCTTTTCAGTTGTTCCAAAAGGTGCCGGTTTGTCAAGTCTCTAATCGACCGCACTCCTACTCAGACCATATTTCTCCTCTTCCTTATTTCACCATTTAAATGTTCACTTTATGAACACAAATTAGAGCTGGAGACTTTGACATTACTACTTTTATCTTAGGTGGAAATGTTGGTAATCATTGATGCCAGAGTTCAGTTCCTCAAATGTAACAACATGACTTTTCTGGAACTTTACCCTTGTGTTTGATTTTTTTTCTTTTTCTTTTTTAATCTGACAGTTCTTTTGTTTTGTTTTTACATCATTTTTTTAGACTTGAAAATGAATATAACTGTCTTGAGCTGTGAGTCTGATCAAAACTGAAAAGAAAAGTTGTCACAATTATGACTTTTTATTGCATTTTTTTATTCATGACAGAATTATGAGGAAATTAATGACTTAATTGCACATATCCCATGGTGGAGCTATAAAAAATATGTTTTTTGAGTCTAAGGAAAAACTAAGGAATTAGTGTCAATTTAAACCAAAACACACATCCTCTTTGCAATGAAAACCAGATGCAGGAAGCCTGATCTGTTCCCCACCATAACACCCGCATCCCCACATTTATGACCTGTGTGTTTTGGTTAGGGTCCCACAGAAACCAAAATACACTCTTATCATTGCTAACTTGTCAGTCAAGCAGCTTAATATCATAAGCATCTGTACAGACAGCCTCTTTCCTCACAACCACAAATACGTTTCTGCTTCTATCTGGAGCTAAAAGACACAAATAAAGATATTTCTTTCAGTTCTGTAAAAAGAAATGCCACGGTGGTATACAGCCTGAGAGTGACTCACTTGGGAAAGCAAAGGCAGGCTTGAAATAGAAATTATAGATGTTTGACAAGAGCACCACCAGACCTGTGTCTCTGCCTTGTTTACTTGCATTCATCATTCTGCTCTGTCTCCTGTGGCTCCCGTGTCGCACAGGAACAAATACACACATCTTGGCAGGCCATATTCCTTTGATTTTTATTGACCGACACTGATTTGGTTTGTATTGATTGAAAAGGCTTCAATTCCCTCTGCAATCTATAGGGAAATGAATGTGCTTTTACTTTAACCTTCCCCAAAGACGCGACATGATCTACTACATAAAAGCAACCTTATGGGAGAAGCCTCTGAGGTACGACTTTGAAATACCAGGTAGGAAAAAAGTCACCTCCTTTCACTCTCTTCGCTTAATGGTTGTAATTGTACCGAGACATTGTACTATGTAGGAAATTCGGATTTGTCTCGTTTGAAAAACTTTACTTGGATGAGTTTTGCTGCAGCTTTCATAATCCCCAGTGATTAAATGAAAGGAAGCAGCATGCTGATGTATCACTGAACAGGTCCTGACAGCGAAAAGATCAGTGACCTTCATGCTGATTTCCTCTGCAAGGTTTTACATCCATTTACCTCTCCTCCTGATGCAGTGAACAAAAGCTGCACACCTCTGACAGGAGCTCACATTTGAATGTAACATTAAATAACTTTTTTTAGCCATATTCTCAATTTTTACTTATCATATTCTTATGGGCATAGAAGTCTTTGAAATTTACCCCATTATTAGAATAAATCTGTTCTTTTTTTTTGTGTGTTGTCAAAACTAAATGAGAGAATAAGGTAATCTGCAAAAGAATCTTCAGTGTAGATATTAATTAATAGCAAGGGAATGATGGAATGCCCCCTTCACAATGAGGGTTCATAACTGTCAGGAGAATAAATTTAAGGTACTACAACGATCTATTGCAGTGCAGGAAAACCTGAGCCGAAAGACAAATCTTTCAATTTATTAATCCATTAATGTTTAAACTCTTGGCCAAGATTAGAAGATGTGGATCATGGCAGTCAGAGTGAAATCTCTGATACAAGGTAGCTAAAATGTAAAATGTTCTTCCATTAGGTGAATTAGTTCTCGCTTACTGTAAAATATTCTGAATATAGCTGCTGCTCCTCTACACCGTGAGGAATCGGCTGAGTTGCCAAAACTTGTAGTCAAGTAAGAGTGGCAGTACTTCAATATATTTTTACTCAAGTAAAAGTAAAACTAGACATCCAAAAAATACTGACGAGTAAATAAGTACTTGGTTAAAAAGTCTGTTGATCATGTCCAAGTTATTTTATTGTTGTATCGTCCATCCACTGGCTTTAGCCACTTGTCCCTTATTAAAAACAACAACAAAAAATTAAATATCTAGTCAATTTTTAGTTGTTTCTCTTTATTAAAGCAAAGCTAAAACATACTGAATTGTGACTTTTAAGCTAATGTTTGTAGCAACCCATGGTGTGAGTACTGTTATAATCCTAGTTACAAATATATGTTGTCTTACCAAATATTACACCAAATGTATTTTGCAGCACTTAAAAATGCAGATTTGTGACCAGTTTCTGATTTACAGTGTTTATAAAGATTAGGCCTGGCATTACCAGTTTTACCTGATGCCAGATTCTCCAGATTCTCTTTAAAACCCAAAGGAATATGTCAACCTCACTATTGTTTCTGCACCATTCCTGGTGACGTTGGTCATACTGCGTATGCAAGAGGAGTTGCTGTAAAACTTTACATTTTTTATACTAAAGCACAGACAGGTGTACTCCATTCAGACTTAACAAGCTGCAGACAGCCCATCTCTCCACATGCCAAATAAAATACTTCTTCTTTTACCTTCAGTGCTCACTCTGACTTATGTTTAACACATCGCTGATATGGAAAATTGTTAATTTTAAGTCTTCGCTCAGTAATAAGATCTTTGCTGAAGAACTGTATCAAAACAACAGAGTAGGGGGCGTGCTATGGTGGCGCAGGGGTTTAGCACGCCCCACGTTTGGAGGCCTTAGTCCTCGACGCGGACGTCGCGGGTTTGACTCCCGGTCCCGGCGACCCTTGCCGCATGTCTTCCCCTTCCTGTCAGCCTACTGTCGCAGAAAAATGCGAGCCACTAGCACCGCAAAAAAACTCTTCGGAGAAAAAAATGATAAAAAACAAACAAAAAAAAAAAACAACAGAGTAGCTTTTAATTATGATTGAGAAAAGATCAGATTGTTTTTATTATTTTTGACTGGCTGATTGGTCCAGACCAGGCTGATTGGTCCAGAACAATCAGGCTGAAAATTATTCTGCTTTGGTCAGCAGCCAATTTATCAGTGCATCTTTGACATTATTTAATAATTAGTAATCCAGCCGTTATCTTAAAAAAATTTCTTTTTGTCTTCGCAATCATAAATTGTGCTATTTTATTTTTTTTGTTATTGGGAAGTTTTTGTATTGCTGGGAACGTGTTCTTCTATGTCATTTATCTAGTAAGTTTCAGCAAATTGCTTTCCTTTAGTAAAAATGTTCATGTTTGTAATCTCTTGAAGTTTTAGTCTGAACTGAAAATAATGTTATTTGGTTCAGGTCGCTATAGCGGCACAATGGCTGAGCTATTAAAGCAGTTTCACAGCCAAACAATGAAAAGCTATTCCTGACGTTCCACGGAATCGGATAATTCTTGTTCATTTCTGACAGCCTCATGGACGACAAGTCTGTCGAAGCTGACAAGAAGAAAAAAAATGTTTTTGCAAGAAGTCTCCCTGTGAGTGAGAACAGAGGAAGCAGCACTGGGAAGAGTGGAGTAATGCTGCATAGTTGGAATACAAGTGTAGCTTTCTAAAAACAATCAATTGTTTGTGGTTTTCTGACTTTGGAAACAAACTGCTTTGCAGATTTTCGCAAGAATGTACAGATGAGTGAGACATGCAATCATGTTCACATGCAACAACCCAAATCACATTGTTAAACCACTCATCATTGTTACATATATATATACATTGGAGCTATGAGTTGTTTTATTTTGTAGGCTAACATAAATTTCCAGGTCTTCGAGTGAAAATGTGAAATTGAAAAAACACAGCTATAACACAGCAGAAAGCAAAAAATGTGTTTTTCTTAATCCTTTATTAAAATAACTTGCAAAGACAAAGGTCTTTACATTGCAATGTTACATTAGCACAATTATAGTCAGTTGATACCATTGCTGATTATATTTATCAGTCTGCTACTTATTAGGCATATTTTACATTTAAACGCAAGAGGAAAATTATCTCAATTTAATGATGTGGAACCAGAAGGTTAGATTCAAATGCAAATTACCCCAGCAAGCAGATACTTTGTATTTGTTGTGACATGCACAAACTCTGGTGGCTCTCCACAGCTCAGAGGAAAGGGACTAAAGTGATGAGTTACAGGATAAATCTGAGATTAGAGTATTAGTTGGCTGCTGAAGGCTATCAACTCTCTCGCAGGTTTGCTCAGCCCCATCAACCATGAAATGAACATTTCCAGCTGAACCCACCGGCGGGGCTTTAGGAGTGGGAAACTCAAGCCTTAGACTGGGCTTAAGGTTGTAAGCATGCTGTAGACTGGAAGCCGTCAGACGTCAAGGCAAGGCCTCTTGTCCTCTTGGCAAAGCGATGGCCACTCAAATACTTATCCTGGGGTATTGTTGTTTAAATGCTTCCAGACTCGCTTTGGAGAAACAGTGAAATTCCAGTCTGGATGTTTAGGAAAGAGTTTAGACTTGGAAAGTTTATGCCAACTCATCAAATTTGGTACCTGGGAGTCTGCCTTGCTTGTAGAACCAGAATAATGGATTTAAATCAAGTCTTTGTTTAGTGTTTTTATTTGTAAATGAAAATCAACAGCTAGCAGATATTTGGATTTGCATAGCAGATGTAAACAAGCTGTGTGTAAATAAACTGTGGGTGAGATGCTGGAACTAATAAAAGGTTTGAAGCAGTTTTTAACCATGAGTCTGATCAACTTTGATTTTTCTACTGATGAAAAATCTGGATTTTATGTTACTTAATACATATGCAAATAACAGGTTTCATAGAGGGACTGAATATCCAGTGTAATGATAAGGGAGCATTTGGCCATATTTAGTAAGGTTAGAGTATAAAAGTATTGTGAAAATGAAAGTTAGTTAAATCAAAGTAAGTCATACCCCAGAAACATTTAGGGTTCAGATGTTTTTTGTTCTAAAATTTGTTTCTAAAATGAAATGAGACAGCCATCTTTTGAAGTGTAATTTAAAGCAATCGAAAACAACAAGAATTTAATATTGGTGAGCTGCAAGTCTTTCAGTTTGAAAGACCTACTTGCCATGGCCCTTTTCTTTCTCATTCTGGACGCATCAAGAATGTACATTTTATTTCCAATTAGAAGAAACTTGTTTCCAAAATTAAAAAATTACTTTAGTAATAAATCTGCCAAAAATCTGAAGTGTACGTCAAACTGATGTACCAAGGATTTATCAGTTTCAGGAATAGATATCATCATATCATTTAATAATCAGTATGATGGATGTGCATCATCAACAAGCAGCTAATTTATCATATAATTTAAAGGAGCAGTAATCATGTTTTATATAGTTATCCAAATGTTTTGTTAGTCATCAATATTTAAATTTTAACTGAATTTGCATGAATATTCAGGAAATGGTGTTGTCAGTCATAAATAATTCCTTTATCCAACTAGAGAAACTGAATTTTCAGAATATATTTTAGCTGATTAAAACTTGATCAGTCAATCAACCTTTGAGGAAAGTGGTTTAGTGCAAAGCTTTGAGTTAGCCTGACATTAATTTGAGTTGAAAGTTTGGGAAAGGAAATGGAGAAATGAACTCAGTGGGAGATGACTTTCCATCCAGCTGCTTGGCCACCACTGAACTGTCAGAGATATAATGTAACAGATAAGAGGAAGACTTACTGTGGTTCAAACTCAGCTATCGTATCACCTCTCTCTCTCACATCTAACTTTTTTCCTCAGCAGGTGCTGCTCCTATTCCACCCCTTTGCTCAGCTCAGAGGGAATATCTTGACACGGTGTTACATCTCTGATCTGACAGTCATTCTGTGCAAGGGAGGAATTGACCAGTTTGTTTGGTTCAGGTTGTAGGATGTAATGGACATGAAGGAAAATATGATTTAAAGAAAACTACAGAGCCTTTCATATGGGTAAAGAGAAAAACAAGTTTGTGCATGTGTTGTTCATATAGCATTTTATACAAATGGCAATATAAAGTATGATAGAAGAAAATAAAAAAACTGATATATTAAAAACACCGAAATGTACATTATTTAAAAGACAAAAATGTATGAAATACACAAAATATGTCAACAACTAGTAGTAAAAATGTAAGCATCACCTAAAACTTAACAATATAATGCATGTCAACAAATCAAATGCTAAAACATAATAGATTTAAACCGATATTTAACCGGCAGTAAACATCTAATCCTAGTTTAAAATGGCTGTCAGTTTGTTCATACCTCAGGCTTTCAGGTTGGTGGTTCCAGATTTGAGGAACAGAAAGTAAATTCTGCCTCCGCTTGTTTAGTTCTGGTCCAAGAAACACTAAGTGAGCAGTTCTCAGAGGACCTGAGAAGTCTACATGGTCCATAACTGACCAGCAGTTGCTTGAATGATTTTTACAGAGTTCGATTCTCTTGCTGTTCATTTAATGTCGGACTTATGTGTCTGTCAGGTCTTTATGGCATGATTTCGCAGCTGCAATAAGTCAAGCTGTCTGACATCTTCCATTATACAGTGTGACAGAAGTTTATGTCAAGATTTTATACGATCCAATTTGCACAGTGTGACATGTTCAAGTCCCATACAATTTCTTAAATCATCAACAGTCAATCTATCATCCAACCAGACAACTACACTGGCCCAAAACTACTTTATGCCTTACTTCAAAATATGGGTCTAAAATGGTGAAACTACAGGGTTAAGTAACTTTCTAACCTCTCGGGCATGTTATAATAACTCAAACCCAAACTGCTAGATGGTGTTTTGCAAGCCAGGATTCACTTTGAGAAGAGATATCTTCATATTAGAAAAGCTGTGCCACTATCTTATTGTTATTGTAAACATTTGCTACAACATTGAATAATAATATTAAAATGTTTTCTGTTTCTTGGTTAGCTTGGGTTATTAGTCACCTGCTTAGGATGTTGTTATCTTAATAAAACTGATGTGGCGGTGCTAATTTCTCAAATCCATAACACTGTGATGAACTCTACTCTGGGCATTCCTAAAATTTGACATCAAAAAAGTGTTTTGAAAACATAATGATTTAAATCTTTTTATTTCTTGCATCCCTTCACCTCTTGCAAGCGAAATGCCAGGGGAGGACGGTGTCTGTCCACTCACCTCCTTGTCTCTGGTCTGTCTGGACCACAGAGACATTTCTGAGACCAAGCAGTGGGATGGATGCACAGACAGCTTTGATGACAGATAGCTGCAGTTTTTCACTTTCTGGCCTCAAATAAAAATCGGAGTCAGCTAGAAACTCCCACAAAGTCAGTGAACCCTCTAAAAAAAAAAAAAGAGGGAGAGAATGAAAGAGTTGAGTATTTCTCCAAAATAAGAGTTCAGGAGTTTTTGTAAGGCAACCACCATGTTTACATGGCTCTAAAGCTCTGCGCGAGGCCAAATGTTATATATACAGCCAAGGCTATCTGAAAAACCAGCAGACATGGCCTCCGCAAATACAACCAATCTCCTAATCTCTCTCGGTTTGAATGCTCCTTTTCCTCTCGTCTCCTCAAATGAAGTAAGGTTTGAGCAGAGGCTTGTCTCATTTTTCAGGAGTGAGACAGCTCTTTTAACTTAATTAAAATGTTTTTCCTTTCTCTCCTGTCCTTTAGAGAATTCTTAAAAACTGTTTAAAGCCCAAATAACATGAGCACTTCTTCAAGCCATGCCAGAACCCCTTTCCGCTTGGAAATATTTGCTTTGGACACCAGCCTTGCCCAGCACACAACACAGGCAATTATGGGAGCTATTTAAACAAGAGAGATCTACTGACAGTCGACGCCTCATTTGGAGGGATGAAGGAATCAGGAAATGAAACCTTCATTGATGCACTGAGGGTATGGAAAGAGAAATCCCCTTGGGGCCCCGTCTGTGGCCTTTTGCGTATCTCGTGGGCATTTTGAGTGTTGAAACTTGCAGCATTTGTGCAGCATTTATATGTTTGGATTTTTTAAAGTTTGTGATTGTGTTTAAAGGAAAATCAGGCAGAGACTTAATGCATATATGTTAAAAAAATTTTCTTGGACTGCTGGAGGTTTGTTGTTACCTACTCAGTTTATCTGCAAAGGTGCAGCTGCAGTTTGCTGGCAGCTTCCAGGGTCCTTCCACCAGGGACAATAAGTAGCTCCCTTTTTCTTTTAGTGTCAGTCTCACCGTCTTTCTCCTTCTGGAGAACTCTCCTTCACCTGGCTGTAGAGTGACACTTTTTCCATCAACCTCAGCGGACAGAACATACTGTTTTTAGTGGGACAGAGACAGTTTTGATGACTGGATGTGAAAGCAGGACAGAAAACCTGGCAGTCTGACGAGGGTGATAAGTGCTGCTACCCGTCACTGACCTTCTCGTCAACTCGTTCTTCTTAGAATGCTGCATGTGTCGTGCCATCGTGATTAATTGAGCTTTTAAACAAAAAAAGAAAACAAGAAGAGTGATGTTTTATTTCTGTCTCCTCCTGAGCTGAGAATTCCCCAGAAAGAAAACTTGATCCAGAGGTTTTCTCAGACTGGACAAATAGACAGTAGATTAGTTTTGGATGACATTTTAATAACATTAATCATAATATAAAAAAACGTGTGTATACAACAGTTTTATTTTTTTATTTTAATCATGGATAAAGTTGCAGTATTTCAGGTTGTTCTCAAATGGGAGTTGGAGATAGATTAGATTAATTTGGACTTTGTAAGCTGAGTGTCTTTCTGATTTGTCATGGTGGAGAAAGAGCTGAGCAAAAAAGTGAAGCTCTCAGTTTACTGGTTCACCTGTGGTCATGAGATTTTGATCGTAGCCAAGAAAATCCAATCTCAGATACAAAGGTCAGGGATAAAGTTATTCAGCAGTTTAAAGCAGGGTGAGATTATGAAAATAATTAGTGACACAACTGCAAATCTACCCAGACTTGGCCGTTGACTAAACTGATTGGCTGGCAAGTAGAGCGTCAATCAGAGAAGCAGCTAAGAAAGTAAATCTAGAAGACTGGTACAGTGAGACATGGTTGCAGTAGTATCATGCTGTGGGGATATATTTCTCCAGCAGGTGATAAAGATCAGAGTTGTTGGGAAGGTGAATGGAGCTAAATACAGGAGAAAACTGAAACAAAATGTCTCAAAGGCTGGGCCAAAAGTTCACCTTCCAAAATGGCTCGGATCAAAGCATCTTAATGTGTTCATAGGCAAAGATTTTGGTTTCCAGATGTTCAGCACCGTTTGAGCCACACCTGGAAGATCTGCAGCTAAACTTACAGACAAATCTGACTCAAGGGGGCTTGAACACAAATTCACACATTTCAGGCTTTCATTTGTTGAAATCCATGTATGTGTTCACTGTTATGCCCTGCATCGTCTCAGTATACGAGGCAAAAAAAAAAAAAAAGAAGAAGAAAACAAATAAAATGTATTGAACCTTGTGTTTGTAGTAGGGCAAAATGTGAAAGGTTTGATATGTTTCTGACTATTTTTATATTATATAAATAATTTAAAATGTCTCAAGTCCTATGTTATTTTCTGGCTATATAGAAGGAGTTACTTTGGGGGTCATTCATAGTGAGCGTCCCTTTTTTGCCTGAGCTTGAGGCGACGCTTTGCTAAATACTCTGTATGTACTTGAAGTACGGTAGATTCTCTCCCCCACTGACTTTGAAAGAAAAAAATTCCACTCTTCTCTTCCTATCTAAACTTTTCCTCCCCCTCTTTTTCGTCCCTCTCCTCACATTCCTCCCGTCACAGGGCTGACAGACACTCGTCATCAACAGGTACTCTGGCCGAGTTGGATCAGGTTTCCCCTCTTTAACGGATTGTGCTGCATTTGCACTTTTATAGCTCAGTGCTGAACAGTTGGAGGTTTTAAGTGGAGCTTTCAGGTTTTTGTTTAGTTTTTTGTTAGTATTACTTTTACTCTCACATCGCAACTTAAAAGTTTTCAAATAATTTCATTAAATTTAATTTATTTGACCATTTATTTATTTTTTATTTTTTTTACATTCTTTTGGAGTACTTAAATGTTTAAATCATGTTTGCATCATCTGTTTGGCCCATGGAGCAAGTCACGATTCGATCTCAGACAACCCCCGCACAGACTATCTGTCCAACATTTGTTCTGTTTTGAACTGTTCTCATTAATTTGTGTGTGGTTCTGTTTCCTGGCAGACGTGGACGAGTGCTCGGAAGGCAACGGTGGGTGCCAGCAGATTTGTGTCAACATGATGGGCAGCTATGAGTGCCGCTGCAGAGAAGGATTCCTCCTGAGTGACAACCAGCATACATGCATCCAGCGGCCTAAAGGTTATTCACTTGCACACACGCTTTAGACAGATCATGTATTTGTACCCTTATAACTTTCTTCTGTTCTTGCTTCTTTTTTTTTTTGTCACATTTAATTTTAGACAAACTTATTTGTAAGATATACAGAGTAATACCAAAACACAGTTTTCAGATTTAATTTAATAAATGAGAAAAGCGATCTTATGTGAAATGTAATTGCCTCTATTTTTCAATTAACCAGAATGTTTTGTTTAGCTGCATATGCACCACTAATGCCTAGTTACTGCCTGGTTTGTAGAAAATAGAAATTGCCTAGTAGCAGAAATCAAATAGATTGTGTATCATCCAGTAGGATAGAAGAGCTCAAAAACAACACATAATGTCCCAATCAATAATAATAAGGAAAAAATCAAGAAAAGATAAGAAACAAAGTATTTACTATCCATGAGGTCACAAAGAAACAGCCACACATTAATCTCTGCATGTCTCACTTGCCTCAGTTTAGGTGAAATACAGTTAAGTTCATGATTCAACAATAAGGAATATGCTGAGCAAAAAATGGCTCAAGGTAAAACCAATTGCTGACTAAACGGAGAACAAAAGCCCGTCTCAGATTTGCCAAAGTAACATAGTCCCAAAAAACTCTCCAGACTTTTGGGGAAATATTTTAGTGTAGCAAGACCAAAATGAAACATTTTGAAACTTGTGGGTCCTGAGCGCAAATCGAACACATTGCTTCTGAGTGTGATTGTGTGGGGCTGCTTTCCTGCTTCAGGACCTAGACGACTTGCCAAATTAGTTGAAACCATAACTCTTCTTCTTTTACTACAACATTCTGAAGGAAAGTGTTTGGCCATAAGTTTGTGACCTAAAGGTTAGGTAGACGGGTTGTGGAGCAGAACAATGATCCAAAGCATACCAGCAATTCCCCCGCACAAGATATAAAAACGGAAAGTTTTTCAGTGGCCTTGTCAAAGTCTTGACTGTGATGTGACTGTTAGTGTTTGATGGCCTTGATTGCTGCTGCCAGCACAATCAGTTATTAAGTTAAGGGGGATTACTTTGCTAGATATAGCCATTTTGGTTTGGATAACTTTTTTCCTCTTAATAAATGAAATCCTCATTTAAAAACAGGTTTTTTTTAATTTTCTGTGTATTTTCTTCTGACTTTAGAAGTAGTTTTTTCATCTGAAACAGTGAAGTGTGACAATAAAAAACTGAAACAGAAGCAGCTGACACATCTACAGCACTGTGGTTTCATTTTTGGGCATCGGGTCTTGCCCTTACTGTACAGTTTGCTCAAACATGATTACGATACATTTTAAGATAATGATGCTGTCAAGTCTTTATGTAACTGGTAGACATTCGGGAATAAATGGAGGGTGGGATTAGCCCTAACAAGCCCAACAACAAGTTAAAACAGTTAGGTCGCCACTCTTCAAAGAGAAGAAATGAAAAGAGCGGGGGAACAGGGATAAATCTTTTTGTTTTCCACTCCCCTTTTCAAATTGAACCTATCTAGTACTTGGCTGCTTTTCAAGTTATCTGTGGTGTGAGAGTGGCCTGCGGGGGAAACTGCGAACAGTGAAAACAATTAAAGGTGTAGCCCAGGGCAGACACACCTCTTGTTTATAGAGCGTTCCTGTGGGATGGAGACGTGACAGGAAAAGAGCCAACTTGCTCTGAGGCTTGCTCGCCACACACAGCAGCACCACAGACATGCAGACGGTTTTAATGTCAAACTAAGTTGTCAGGAAATGTTTTTGATGGCTATGAAGCGCTGGTTTGCACAAAGCCTGTAACAGCTCTACACCAGCTCTTTCTTTTTTACAGTGTACTTTGTGTAGGATTTTGTTGCTTTCTTATTAACAGATTTAGAGATTTTTCATTGTTTCTGCCAATCTTTGTGATACATATATTTTTTTAAAATTCTGTTTTCATAAATCTATCCTCATGTTTAGAGAACAGGAGGAACATAGCTTATGAAAGCAGATGTTAGGGTTGTCAAATGAATTCATATTTTGATTAAACCGATACTAGAAAAAAAAATATTCAAAGATACTCATTTGCATCCAAATCAATATAATCTGACCCATTTATATTTGCCCAAATAACAGACTCTTAGCCCCTCCCTTCTTCACAGCGCTCAACTGATTGAAACAAAGAATAAGTAAGTTTCAAACATCCAGAAAAAACATGAGCGACCATCTTTAGCAGACCAACAGCATTGTTCGGACAAAGCTAACGCTCTATGTATAAATATTATCTTCACGAACACAAAGAGTCCAGGAAAGGTGTTATGTTGGTCTGAGAACCTCAATGAGGTCTGAGAACCTCAATGAGATGCGCTTTCCAGCTGAAAAGTTCCAAGTCTTTGCTCTGTATGAATTAACACAAAAAAATTGTTCAATACTTGTTAGTTTTGACCTAATTATGGAAGATTTGATTCTATATTGCAATTAATCATATTTTCTCTTAACTAAGAAGAAGCCTTGGGGCGTGCTGTGGTGGCGCAGGGGCTCAGCACGCCCCAGGCCTCGACGCGGACGTCGCGGGCTCGACTCCCACTGTCGCGGAAAAATGCGAGCCACCAGCGCCGCAAAAAAACACTTCGGAGAAAAAAAAAAAAAAAAAAAAATAAGAAGAAGCCTCCTTTCCAAAAATGTTGCTGCTTGGTGTCGGTCTCGAGTTTAAAATTTTAGCATTGTGGCAACCCTAGCAGACATGAGACACTATATCTACTAGAAATGTTGGAAATACTCTATACCAGTGATTTCCAGACAACAAAAGTGGTCTGGGCCAAAATAATTAACAAATTTTATTATTTGACTTTTTAGAAAATAAAATTTATTTTATCTTGATTTGTTTTTCATTATGCTCGAAAATAAACTAAGCATGCAAAAGAAAAAGGTAGTCAAATATTTGTAAGGAAGGACGTGTAAATAATGGCGTAAGCCTTATTAAAAGAAAAGTCTCCAAAAAACTAGTACTTTCGTGGCACAACGTTTTCTTTTTTCTTGCCCAGGATTTTTTTAATATTCTAAAAAAACTAAACAACTAAAAAGCACTTTCTACATTTAGCAAAGTTCAATCAACTAATTAAACACATCTGGTTGCACCAAAGTCTGCTTTCAATTAAAAGTCACTGGATATACAGTATGTAGTCCTACTAACTATCAAATTATAAAGAAAGACCAAAGGGTGGTTTTTAAAAGGCCAATAAGTTGTGTTGTAGTCTTGACATTTAAGAATGTAAGAGGATTATAAATTGTCAGCAAACAAAGTCTCCACTTGCATCAGCTGGTTGTGCTGCTGAATCAGATTTATCAAACTGCAATTTGGGGCCCCAAAAATCAAGCTAGGGGCCACATATGACTCCCAGATCTGGCATGCAGTCTGAAAAATTGTATCCATCCATCCATATTGTGTATTTACAAAATTCAATAAAGAAGCCTGAAAACTTTGGCAATTGAAGGCTGTAAAAGTGTGAAAATTTGACAAGTAAAAATTGCAGAATTGCTGTGTTTGAGTTTGGCTCGTTTTTTTGCTGCTCTACGCAACTTTGCTCAGAGCTTCCAGTGTTTCTGTGAAGCAGCAGACATAATGAACAGCTGTTATCACCGTCAGAAAGTTCGTTCATTCGAGGAATGATTATCCAGCGAAGGCTTTTACAACTCCTCAGTTCCATCAGTCTAAGCAGTGTCGTGGATGTCCTTTTTGTCTAAATCTGAGACAGTTCTTCCTGTTCTGTAAACCCCAGACTTACACATCAAGATTCGAGTAAATTCTCACCTCAGTCTTTTTCATCTCTCTCGTGTGTTTTCTCAGCTAAGTACTTGTATGGAGACTCATTAAATTGAGATGCTCATGATTCTCCCATATGATGAAATGAGGATCTTGGAAGTTTAATTTATGAGCTCCATCTGGCCTACTGAAGTGTCAATGTTTACATTTCATAAATGCTGTGTTTGCTTTTTTTTCTTTTTTGAGTGGACTGAAAAGCTTGGCCATGAAATTTCAAGCCTTTCTACACATCAGTGCTATCAGAAACCGATTAAGAGCAGTAGTCTGATTTTGCCAAGTTCCTCCAGTCTTTCGTCTGTTTGTGTTCATGATAAATGTCCCCAGTTCCTGTTAATATTCCATTTCAATATTCATTTTGTCCTTATTGCTACCAGATGAGAGCCATTGAATTCAAAAGAATAAAGCTGCCATAAATCTGCAAACTTCCTGTGCTCATCAGATAGGCGCCTATTTATTGTTTCCTTATTTTTGAAAGACCAAGAGACAGAACAACCACTCATCTGCTTATTATTACCGCTCTTATTACAACAGTGTGTGCCTGAAGGATAATGGAAGTGGTTAGGAAGTGACTTTGCAGAGTTATTGGGCAACAGCCCCTGAAGAATTGCTCCAAATATATAAAAAAAGAATCACTAAAAAAATGGATAAATGTTTAATCCCCTCACTCAGGTCGATTTTAAATGGAACCATTGGTGCATCCTGCCAGCCCACCTCTTAAAATGCAGAGCTTGGGTTGCAGTTTGATTATAAGGTTTATTGTCATCATTAAAAAGACATCAGCTTCCCATTTCTTCCAGTAATAGCTCAGGTGTTCCATCGGCAACGTGCGCTGATCTTTCTGGGTGCAGTTCAGAGCTGGTCGTAGAAGCGCCTGCTGCCTCGGTTCGGTTTCTCCTGCTGATACTGAGCCACTGCTTGGAGGGAGCCGGTGCCAATTAGGCAGCAGGGGTCTTTCAGCCTCCCGGCTAATGACAAGGCTGCTGCTGGTCTGTCCCTTATTATACCCAGCCCTCCCCCCTCCCCTCAGCAGGACAACTTTGGCCAAATGAGTTTCTCCACCGTGTAGTTGGCCAAAAATGTAACAGTCCATTTATTCACTTCAAACATCCCCAACCTAGGAATTAGGCTTTTCACGAAAGTCAAGGTGCTTAGCAGTTGAAAGGAATGCAATTTGGATCAGGGAGGGTTCCTCCGCTTTACATTTGATTTATTTTCACTTTTATTCAGGACGACAACGGGGACATTTGTGCTTGAGATGAAATCCAGAACATTGAGACTCAGACATTTTAGGTTTAGTCAGCTGACACATCCATAATGTCGGTCCTCTTTCTTTTTGAAAAACCAGGCAATAACTTGAAGTGTGCGCTGATGCAAGTCACTTATGGTGACTTATGGGTTCAGTTCATTTGCTTTTAGTTGTGAGTGCTGAAAAAGAAAACATACTCAGGTCAGCTGCGTCATAAAAACCACATTCTTCGTGTTTTAAATGGATTCAAAAGGCAGGAGAAAATATTCTAGACATTTGTTCAAATTGTCGGTTTTGTAGTCGAGAGACTTTTTGCAGGTTGGATTTAATCTGGGTTTGTTCTGCTGCTTCCTTGCCATCAGACTCTTTAACCTTTTCCACATTTTTTAATACCACTACCACAAAGGTTATATTTTATTTGCATTTCATATGATAAACTAACCTAAAGTATAGTTTTGAAGTAAAACCAAAAGGAAAACCTTTTTTTTATTTTATTTTATTTTTTTTTAACAAATAAAAAAATAAAATAAAGAAAGTTGTGTTATAATTGAACCCCTGTACTCTGCTTCTCCAAAGTTGAGGCATGAATTCAAGTCCTAAACTTTAAATTCAAGTAGTAAGCAAATCCCTTGTCCAGTTATGTAATTTGATCATAGTAAAATTATTTTGATATTAATGTATTATTTTAAATTGTACTCTATCCACAATAAATCGAAAAAAATCGTCTAAAAGCAGTGCTGATGTTGCTTTCACCTGAAAATCTTAACCAAAACAAAACAAACAAAGCATCCAATAAATTAAGAAATGTAGACTGATCCATAATTAAAAATATACATGAAAAAAAAATAACTGACACGGTACAAGCAGCTTCAAAATTATACAAGTAATACAAGATTATTAAAATAAAGGCTAAAATGATTTCAAATTTAATATAAATAATGTTGAACTGTTAACAGTGATTTTTGTGATAAAGGTTAATTTTAAAGACATAACTGTAGATCTGCTAACTCTACTTTCTGTCTCTCTGTCTTGGAGCATTTTGCGTTGAGTCCATCACCTTAAACAATGGCTACACATTAATGCCAGATCTGGCAACCCGTACATGACATCGATGCAGCCGCAGGCAGCACTTGCATCGCTCTCTCCAGGGTTGCAATTAGGAATCACTCTGATACACTTACTCCTGTCTGGATTTAACATCTTACTGAACATTATGAGAGTCCCACTGCTCAGCAGCCTATCTGCTTTTTGCGTGATGCTGCGCTTCACTATGCTTTTTTCCAACTTTATGCCCATGTCCTGGAAGAGGGCACGGCTCCTTCACTTTTATTGCAGGATAGAGTAAAAAATTTTTAGAATCATGGAGGTTGGATATGAGTGTAAATCCTTCTTTTCAGATTTGGAATATGTATAATTTCTCATCAATTTCACAATAGTGTTCTCCTATGTATAGGTCTATGGGCAAAATATTCCAAAAAAAGTGCACTGATGTTTTGCTATTGTAACACAACAAAACCTGAAAAGGTTCAAGATGTGTTAATACTTTTGTAAGACCCAATATTTTACGTTTATTATCGTCAGTGTCTATTACACTTAAAATGACTCAACTAGATACAGTTCGACTTAGCAGTTTTTGCAGTCTGTGATGCAATGAGTGCATGGGAAAGCCAATGCTTTTGCCCTGTGGGAGGGTTTCTATTAACCTGGAGGCTTGTACAAACGGGATATTTGAAGAGTCTGCTAACACTTATAAACCAGAACGTTACCTGAAAATAAAAAGATAAGATTTGGTTCATCCATAATATGATTTTAATAAGTGACTGACTGGTTACACAAGACACCTCATCTCTGCGCAGACTTCATTGCCAAACAGAGGAAATAACCGCTTGCAAAGACGTCGGGTCCTCCCGGATCAAACTTGCTCTCACAACTAATCAGTATGGCAAAAGGGAAGGTTTCTATTGAGCAAAGCTTCAGAGCAGCCACAAGGACTCTGTAATGTGATCATCAGGCTGGTTTAAACTAATTTGGGAAAAAGAAAATTTTGATTACATGAGCCTCGGGGCTTTACGTTCAGCTTTTGTTGCTGAAGGAAGCTTTAATAGGTCAGCATACTGAGGTCTTTAAAGTTTCGAGAAATAAGGATGTCGTTCAGGTACCCTCCACACATACTGGTTCCTCTAATGAAGATGTGAAAAAGCCTGAAAATAAAGTCTGTTTTTAATCCAGTATCATTATCTAAAAAATATACAACTCTATCTTTATTTTGAGTCTCTTTATTCAGTGTGAAAAAACCCACCATAATAGTTCAACACAATAAATGTAAATTAGGCTTTTTTATGTGTAAGTAGCTTAACTGAGGATCTGGGAGCCTTTAATTGGCAATTCATAACATCCTGAGAAGGCCATGTTTAAAATAGAAATTGTGCAAAAACCTTTCACCTTCCAATCTCTACTGTTAGAGGATTGCTAAAATAAAATAAAAGTGAGGTTGGACAGGAATTCAGGCTTATCCTGCCACTTTGGGCAGGATGTTAAGCACGGAAAAAATAATCGGAAAAGCTCACCGTTGGAGAACTGCAGCAAACAGTGGCATTTGGAGTTTGCCAAGTCTTCATAACAATCTTTAATCGCTACTACATGTCTTGTTTCTCAACCGTGCCTATAAATGTCTGCCATTTGTTAAATACTACTGGGGAATTTAGCTCCTGAGTGCTTTGGCAACAAACTCTCCAGGTGGATCAAGCATAAAACAAAGGTCGAATACCGTAATTTCCGGACTATAAACTGCTACTGCTACACACTTTAAACACTGCAATGCAGCTAATATATGGATTTTTACCATGTTTTAAATGATGAAAGAGGACAGCACAGCCTCAAGAGTAAATTTACCCTGACACAAAAGTAACATTGAGAGCAAGAATGAAAGAGAGACAATGAAGAAGACGATTTTAGTGGGTTTCATCCCAGGAAGTCATTGATTGCGGTCAAATATTTGTATTATTTTTTTTTTTCTAAGCATCCATGATTCAGGCACTGTGTATATGTACCATATGTATCACTTATGGTACATATTTGTGTAAGTCACTGGTACGTATTTAATTAAGAGTAAAAAAAAAAACCTTTCTGTGTAAATATGTTGGTATGGCATCATTGACACCTGTGACTTATAGACAAGCATGGTTTAAATGTGTGGGGGTTTTTTTTCCTTATCAAAGTTAATTACAGTCAGGTGTGCTCAGTAGCTCTAAAATTACATTATGTGACAAAGCACATTTTTGTAATTTCCTGTAGATTTATATTAAATATCTCCTGTAGTAGGAGCCATCTCCTGTAATGAGATGTTTAAGGTAAATCAGGTCAACTAAAAATGGGTTATCACTGGATCTTCTTGCAGGATAACTGTCCAAAAATGCAACCATATAATGACAATTGAAAAATTTCTCCTTTCAATGATCATCTGGCCATCTTTGTTCCTTAAACCTCTAGAAGCCATAAGCTTATGAGTCTTTATAAATTCTCTTAAGATCATAAAGAGTAATGTTTAAAAAAATTCTCTGTCTAAATGATTTAATTTTAGCAAAAATATGGAGTTGTATAACATATTAACATCAGGTTACCCACCAAGTGTGTGCTACACATGTCTATAATTATTTTCTCCAAACGTAGCCTCATTTCCCCCTTTTTTTTTGCTCGATTGTGGATTTAAGTGTTGCTTTTATGTACACTCCTCACACCAGGAAATAAAACTCTGCTGCTTTTCTAGCCACATTTAATAGCCTTTCAGAAGGATTTTTCCCCTTTTGTGCAACAAATCTCTCGATACAATGGGCATAATTACACACATGATCATTTGTACAGGCACACACCTTTGTAATTTCATCTCCAGTGTAATCCTGCTGGAGGCAAGCTGACGTGCTCTTCATTGACATTTAGATGAAGACTAGCGTGTTGACTTTGGAGGACATCGGTTCTTTGTTGTCTCGTGAAGTAAGAAGTTTTCCATTAAGTGTGATAAAATCCACAACTCCTAGGCACGTTATATTCTATATTAGAGTTCCAGGTGCAGCATTCCTCCTGGGTAAAATCACGCCCTGGATCTGAGAACCCTGCTTTATTGTTGTTTTTCTTATCTGAAAATGTAATGTCCGTGTAGCAGACAGTTTCACGTTGTAATGTCGTGAGGTAATGTGCTGATAAATGAGCACTTTCAATTATTCCAGTGATGCAATGTTTTGAGCTGTGGTCTGCCAAATAAAATGTTTGTAGGATGATTTGATTTACTTTTTGTTCATATATTGCACTGTCGTTTCCCATTGTGCAGGAGCCAGTAGGGTTCTCATATGTTCCCCCTGTTGGTTGTCAATAAGCCTGCCCTCCTGCCTGCTTGTCTGTGCATTGGCCACAGAAATGTTTTTACAAGTGCAGAAGTCACTGCTCCATTGCTCTGCAGCCCAACCGTATAACCAGGCTCTTTTCCTATTCTGGGGAAGTGGAGCAAGGGCTTTGAGCTGCAGACACAGCGAAGTGACACGTGAGGTTTTTTTGTCCCCTTTGGATTTGTCTTCCTTCTTCTTTTATCTCTGTATATGTCTTTTCAGCATAATCTGCCCTCACCCTCCCTCTTTGTCCAGCCTTTGCTCA
Source organism: Alfaro cultratus (assembly GCA_903066825.1). Lineage (NCBI taxonomy): Eukaryota > Metazoa > Chordata > Actinopteri > Cyprinodontiformes > Poeciliidae > Alfaro > Alfaro cultratus. The sequence continues at coordinate 96,627 of CAEFZX010009512.1, read as the reverse complement.
GTTCCCGTGCCCCCAGTACATTCACCCTCATCCTTCAACAAATATACATCAGTGGCTGGAGCTTTTTCAAATGTTTGCGGCCTTGCTGCTGAATTCTCCTCACCTCATTTGAGACTGGCATCCCTTTTTTCATTGCTTTCTTCAAGGCCATCCCGAAGCTGGCCAGCCCTACGTGGGCTTGCTGATTTTTAAGAGTGCTGGAGGGGTTTTTCCACCAAGACTTGGCTGCTATGTCTTCAATCAAAGATGCTAGACTGAGCTTTGGAGAAACAAATATTTTTTTCTGGGGGGAAACGATCTGTGCAATACCAGCCAGCGTCTGATACAGTTTTTATGTCTGTGTTAAACAAGGTGGGCATCCTGGTTGTGCTCTGTTTTCCTGTCTTTTGTGTTGAGAGGGTGCTGGGCTCCTTTGGGATTGCACAGTGAGGTCACCTTGAGAGAATGGGAGGAAGAGTGAAGCCAAGAGGGGGAACATACCCAGCAGGTGCTACACAACTGTCTGTGACACAGATGGGCAGAATCTTATTGTGTTTGCAACATGCATATATTATGCAAATGCACCTGGGTGGCTGTTCATACATATATGTTAATGCTCTTTTGCACAGATGTAGGACCTTACAATGTTTTCAAAGTAAAACACAAGACATGCACACTAATAAGTTTTTAACAGCCAGTGTCATGTTTGTGAGAGCTAACAGAGTTAAATATACATGTATTTTGAAGTTAGATAATTCAAGAATGTATGTAAAATGTTGAGACCTTGAGACTAGTTGGAAAACTGTTCACTTGCAGATGTACTTTAAGTTTTGGACAGTTGTCTGGGTCACACGGTAAGATTATTGGCCCGATTTCTGACCTGATCTTCCTGTTCCTACAATCTTAAGGATTATTGAGATGGTGCTGAAGATAATTTCCTGAGATATTCCTCCTGTGTGTGGAGTGCTAAGAATGATATTGTCACCTTGGAAGAACATGTAGACCAGGAAATGTCAGTTTGGGTCTCATCAGACATTGGGGCCTTCTTCAATAGATTTGTTGTTGTTGTTTTCTACATCTACATGGTTTGTAGCAAACTTGAGTTCATTTTTCCAGCTCTCTTTCACAAATGACATTTTTGAGGAGTATGTGACTAATTGTTGTCTGGATTCCTCAGAATCTCCCACCAAAGCTGTGTGTCACTGCAGGGATTTTCTGTAAAATGATGAAACTTGGGATATTCTTGGATTACCTAAATCTGGGTTAGAATTCATAACTTTATTCCTGGCCTGTCTGGTGTATTCTTTGGTATTTCTGTTGCTGTTTGTTCTCTGATGTTCTCCTCAAATCTTTGATGCCTTCAGGGGAAAAAAAACTGTATTTATACCAAGATAATATTCCTGAAATATATTTTTTTTGTGGTTTAAGAGTACATGGGGCTAAATTCAAATACACACCACACATTTCTAGGTTTTGGTCGTCAAGAAAAATCATCCTTTCTTTTAGTCTGTCACAAGACACTCCAAGTGAAGTTCTCAGGTGGGTGTGTTTGTAATGTGAAAAAATGTGGAAATCCTAAACTCTTCTGAGCATTTTGCAATAAACTTAAGTTGATTCTTTGGAGACAAACAAAATCAAATAAAAAAACTTTGACAGTGGATTGTTTAGTGTAGTTGCCAGCTGTCTTTTCCATTCTCTGGTTGTTCGTGCTTTTAATGGATTGTTTCTGGAAAAAGGAGTGAGAATGAGGTGTCTCAACAAGGCGTTTGGGACAATCGCAACCAAAACCGAACAGTAGCACTCAGATGGCTTTCCTCAACTCTATGAACTGACTTTGTGGGGAGGAGTTAATCCCTCGACCAGCTCTTTGCCCTGCCTGACCATCTGCTTGGCGGCGCAGCGCAAAGCAGTCCAGATATTTTTCCCTTTCTCTTTTGCATGCACTGACATTTTTATCCTCCCATTAAAACTTTTAAGGGCCCATTATCTAAGAGGAAGGAATGCTGCTTTAATAGTGTGGTGGCTCCATTCTTGGGCCCCTTCTTTTCAGCGTGTATCCACCCAACTCTTGGTGGCGGCTTAAAGTTCTTCTGCAAAGAGGCGACCGTCTCCACTCTGAGCTGCATGACAGCAGATTGGCTCAGACCATGACCCATCCTTTCACCAGCCCATGCTCTCAAAAGCAGACTACTAACCCTTGACATGCCTTCCACCACTCCACCTCCTTTGTTTCAGTTTCCCTTCTACATGGTTCTCACATTCAAAAGATCTTGCAGCTTTGGTCTTAAGACCAAAGCTGCTTTCTTTGGTTCTTTTGTTGGAGGATTGAAGGAGTTGCCATTTTACCTGTTGTTAATTTATCTCCTGTTGCAAAGTTTCTAGTTCCCTGTTGAATAGTTCTCATTTTAAATGTCACATTTCCATTAGCTATGAGTGTAAAATCATCATTAACGGAAGTATAGGTTCTCAAATATTTATTCTGTGTCTAATTAATCTATATAATGTGTTTCACTTGGTGAAATACTTCCTAAACAACAGCTAAATCGTTTCTTAACCATGACCAACCGCTTTGACGTCTTTCAGTCTCGTGTAAGAGTCTTATGTTCGCCACAGTACTGAGACTGCCCTTGTCAAACTGTTCAATGACATCCGCTTAAATACAGACTGTGGAAGAACCACAGTGTCGGTTCTGTTGGACCTCAGCGTAGCTTTTGGCATGGCTGACCTCGACATAGTACTGAATCAGCTGTACAGCTGGGTCGAACTCTCTGTTACAGAAATGGTTTGAGTCTTACCTAAAGAACAAGCTTCTCTGTTTGGACAGAAGTCACATATGGGGTACCCCAAAGTTCAATTCTGGGACCCCTCCTATTTAATATCTACATGCTCCCACTAGCCCAGGTCATAACAAGCTACTTGAATAACTACACAGCTCTACATTACAATGTCATCAGGTGACTTTAAACCCATCCAATCATTGAACAGATGCTTAGGACAGATAAATGTGTGGAGGTGACATGGCTTTCTCTAGGTGAACAAAAACAAAACTGAAGTTAGTATTTTTGAGAATCCATCTGCAATTGCCCGAATTCTGGTTGTGGTGAACTTTCAGAGTCACATAAAGACAGTTACAAAGTCGACAAACATTTCCAGGATTAAATAACTAAACCAACAAGATCTAGAGAAACTTGTCCCTGTGTTTATCTTTAATTGCTTTGATTTCTGCAGCATTGTCTTCACTGGTCTGCCTAAAAAAATCAATCAGATGGCTGAAGCTGAGCCAGAATGCTGCTGCTGATGTTCTCGCTAAAAACAGGACTATAGAATATATCATCTAAAGTCCTTACACTGACTCCCTGTAGCTCAAAGAATGGACTTTGAAATAGTAGTTTATAGGCATATGTTTTATAAATAGCTGAATGACTTATCACTTAAATACTTTAAAAATTTGTCTTATCAACCCTTCAAAATCATCAGGTCATTCAAGTATTCTGGTTCTAATCTCTTTATCCCCAGTACCAAATATGGAGAAGCAGCATTCAGTTTTTATGCTCCACTTATTTGGAACATACTTCCAGAAAACTGTAAAACAAACAAAACATCGAGTTCCTTTAAACCCAGGCTACAAGCAGACTTGTTTAAAGTTGATTTTCAATTATCTAATTTATTGAATTTGACTGTAAATCAATTCAATTATTTTCATAATAATAAGCCCATCTAAAGAGACTTTAACAAATACAGACATCTCAGATGAAAATTTGAAATGTCCATGGATGCTTGTGGGTATTAAATTATGAATACAAAATGATATTTTTGGTAACCTAAAATAAAAATATATTTCTAATATGACCAAGTTGGGGCATTTAAACACTACAAGCAACCACAAAATTATTTTACTCCATACATTTAAAATTCAAATTTATTTTTAAAAAGGCAGGACAGAAGTTGTATTATCTAAAAACAAACAAAAAAATTCACCCAGCGTGCTCACCACCAACAAGTGGAAAGAAATCCACCACCAACTACTGATGAGAACTGCACACATGCTCTCTCTCTCTCACACGCACACACACACACACATACACACATCTGCAATGTGATTTCCGCCCCAAATAACCTTCTCCCACAATCCCATGGGGGTAGCACGCTGAGTGAGTAAAGGAGGGAGTTACCCAACCAACACTAGAACAGTCACACAATTAACCAGGAAACGAGACAGCAGCCGTTTACATCCAACCACAGAAGACGGTCAAGGTCTTCCATCGATGACAACACCCTATCAACTGCAAACCATGCTCACTGGTAATCTACAAACCAGATTTTATGTTTTCTACTGGCAAAACAGAAATTCAACATAGCCAAGTAGATGCCTACTTGACAAAATAACGGCACTTCGGCTGAAAACCCAGTGCAGATGCTTCACGGCTGCAAAGTGGTCTGGTAAGGAAAAAAAAACTGTCCAGTGTACAGCTGCTTTTAAAGAGGTTGATCCATCCATCCATTTTCTAACACCCTTTTCCCTAGTGGGGTCGGAAGGGGTTCTGGTGCCTATTGTTACGACTGGCTCAAAGTCATAATAAAACGGGAGATCATGCAGTGGTTAAAGTGCATAAAAAGGAATATTTATTAACAAAAACTACAATAGATTGTGAAAGTCAGTATCAGTGGTGTAAGGCAAATGCTTGGATGTGGTGTATGAGTTCATATGGAAGTGTTGAGGTGCAAAAACAAAGACAAACTCAAATGTGCAAAAGGAGGGGAGCTGAGACCCGGCAAGAAAACACCACAAGCGTCAAGCGGCAGAGTGGACGCCGAAGGCGACCCGGAAGGTGGAGACAGCCAGGTTCAAATACTCTGCGCTCCAGATCAACAGATCAGAAACACCCGCAAAGGGGAGGAGCACAAAGACAGACAAAAGCAACACCTGCAGTCCAGCCCTTAAGGCCCAGGGCCATAACACTATCTCCAGCAAGACATTTCGGGAAGAGGCGGGGTACACCCTGGACAGGTCGCCGGTCTGTCGCAGGGCAACACTGAGACAGATAGGACAAACGACCATGCACACACACCCACACCTAGGGAGAATTTAGAGAGACCAATTAACCTGACAGTCATGTTTTTGGACTGTGGGAGGTAGCCAGAGTACCCTGAGAGAACCCACGCATGCACAGGAAGAACATGCAAACATGTAAAAAGACCCCGGGCCGGGAATCGAACCCAGGACCTTCTTGCTCCAAGGCAACAGTGCTAACTGCACCACTGTGCAGCCTGAGGTTGATCCCCAGTCCTCAATCATTGATGCGAATGAAAACTCCTCTTGCAAAGCTAATTTTGTCACACTAATTTTGATGGTATGCTGATTCAAATGTGTGCCACCTGTTAAATAACAAACAAAATCTCAAAAGATATGAGCAAAAAGTTTTATATCTGTGACTTCCACTGTCTTATGTGTGCCAAACGGTCGGTCGGTCGGTCGGTAGGTAGACAGACATTGAAAAAGTGATCTCATTTTGTTTATCAAGTAAAGAAACAAGCTAAATCAACATCTGTCACATCTTGTTTTTATTGTGAAATGTCTGTGGCAAAGTAAAATCCGTCTAAAGTCTTCACTTGTTCAGACTCTCACTTGTCCACTTTGTCCCCCTCTTCCTCTGAGAGCATTGTCCTTGATCCCTTTTGTTTCAAGTATTTAAATTTTTTTTGTCAGACCTTATCAGGCTTAATAACACACCTTTAAAACATTTCATTATCATGTCGTCTGGCTGATAAACACAGTTGTAAAGTGCGGTTTCTCTGCCCATGGGGCATTCAAGGGCGTATTTGGGCTGGGAAATGTGCATAATGAATGTCAGCATGGCATCACAAAGAGTCAAAAGCGCAATGTTTTAGGATTCTAGTGGTGTTGTTCACTTAATGTCATGTCCTGCAGTTACTCCTGTTGATGAAGCTGAACTTCCATTAAGTTAATGGCAAATACACAACTTGAGTCCTGTTCAAGAAAATTAAAAAATACCTTATCCTAGTTGCTTCCTCCCAGAGGACTAAGTGGTTTATTTCTGTAGGTATGAAAATAAGTACTAGAAACTTAACAAATTAAAAAGTGTTTATTGCATCAGATGGATATTTAGAAACTAATCTTTTTCTCATGGATTTGAAAGAAAAGATAGATAGATAAAAAACAAAACTTTTAAAGAGAGTTTTTTTGACTATTAGGAAAAGCATACAGGTATCTTGAAGAGCAAGAAAAACACTGATAAAAACCCCCAAGTTATGCTTAGTGTCACATTTTAGCAACTTTACGTTAAAAACCTGGTTCTGTCATGATGCCAGGTGTTGTTTCAGTGCATTCTTCTGAAAAAGGTTGATAGTAAACTGGTTTTTGTGCTGCATTGATAAGTCTGCTGGTTATTCCTTCTGCAGGTAGTTATCAAACCTTATAATTCACAAATAAAACCTGAAATGTGCTGGCTTCTGGCAGCAGCATTACCTTTAAGTGTTTTGTTCAGAGGTCACATGCTGTGATGGGAGGACAAAGTTATGGGCACTTTAACATGCTCTTTCATTGCAATATTCCCTGTTCACCACAAGTGCCAAAACTGGATGGATCCGGTTGGTGTTAAGCTTTGTGAAAAACCATATCCCCTCTGATTTGCTGTTTAGATGACATTTAAATTAGCCTTACTCAGCCACAGGTCTGTTTCCTGTCCAGATTTCTGAATATGAAGTGGTCTGTAATAAACAGAAACATGAGTTACCGCTTAGTAGAAAGTCTGATTGACTGATTGATTGCATGTTTTGTTTTAACAGTTTGCTTTTTCATCATAAAATATTGGCTTCTTTCTGCCAGTAAGTAATATCCTTCCTGGATGGTAGAGCGCTGTGCTTTGGGCAGATGAAAGCTGAAACTGGCCCCTTCTTGTCAACACATGGACTTGAATTGGTCCTCAGAGAGATGAGGAGCCAGGTTTTGGCCTCAGTCTCACATGTTATGGATAGGTGGGTGTGTTGAATTCACATTCATATGAGATTATGAATTCAGATAACCACCTTGGTCAGTAATCATAAATGGCTACAGGAAATTTACTCTGGTGTAAATGGATGAATGCATTCTGCTCTGGGTTCAGATAGAAGCAGAGAAAAGAAACCAGGAAACTCCACATTGGCTTACGGCATCCATGTGACAAGCTGTGGAAATCCTTGCACTTTAAACAATCAGATATGTTGACGCACATTCAGCTTAGCATGGCCTTTTCCATTTGGGCGTTTATGTCTGATGGCCCCAGCATCTTGTCAAGGATGTAAACAGCTCTGACAGGAAAGTGGGAGAGGATTGCATAACCTTCGTATGCTTGTTGACAGACTTAAAGTGATGGACAGCACATTAGTCAGAAGGTCAGGATTCTTGATTAGGTTGACATCACCCAAAGTAAGCCAACTCAATATCGTGCCATCAGTATAAGCAGACATGCAGTGTCTTGCAAAGTGCAAAGTTATTCACACCACTTTAACTTGCAATCACAAACCTTTCCTTATTTTTATTGGGATCTTATGTGATAGACCGGCAGAAAGTAAGGTATAATTGGGAGGGGAAATGTAAAATAAGTGCACCAAATATTGTAGTAATAGAGTTTATATTTTGTACAATTTAATTTCAGTGAAAATAAAGCAGATCTGTGAAGATTTCAGAGGTTTGCTAGAAAACATTCATGAAAATGCTGCACCATGAAGTTCCAGGAGCACAGCAGACAGGCCAGGAATGAAGTTGTGTAGAGGTTTAAAGTAAAAACTAAAAATGAAACAAAAAAAACATTATCAAAAGCTTTAAGCTTCTCACAGATCTATCATGAGAATTTTATAAAACTATGGCATAAGTGCAGCTCTGCCAAGACATGGCTGTATAGTTACACTGACAGTCCAGACATTACTCAAAGAAGCAGTAAAGAAGCCCATGGTAACCCAGAAGTTGCTGCAAAGATCTACAGTTCAGGTGGGAGAATTTGTTGACAGGAAAATTATTAGTCATGCTATCCAGAAATCTGTCCTTTATATAAAAAAAGTGACATAAAGAAAGTGACTTTCAGTGGAAAGCAATTAAAAAATATCAAATTTTCAGGTCAGGTTTTTGGAGTTTTCAAAAAAAAAAAAAAAAATTACCTGAAACTATTTTCTATGTTAAGACAACAGTAATTTTGATGTTTTCATCAATAAACACTCCAGGTGAGTTTGTCATCAAAACAATGGATGAAAATTAAAAAAAAAAACATAAAACATATGTAGCTAAAGTCATTTGACAACATGCTTAACATTTTTTTAATGTAATCCCTGAATAGGAACCTTTGATTATTAATCCATGACATCTTGTTTTCCTTCAGTACAAACAAAGTTTGTCATATTTCCCATTTCTCTGGGCCTCTAACAAGAGAACATGCCATTTGTAAATTTTCTACTTACTTAAAATTAGCCACATTTATAGTCAGAAATAGTATCAAGTGGAACTGCAATACATAAGGCTGGACAAACATCCATGTTTATCTTGCCGCCACGGACAGTTAGGAAGATGATACGAGAGGGAAAGAAAGTCTGCACGGATTTGAGATCTTCAGTGACACCGTGCTGTCAGTCACCAGAGGAACTGTTTATTTTAGGGATTTCAAACAGATGTTTAAAAAGGTAGCAATAATGGCAAAGGGTTATGTGTAATTTACAGCACGAGGGCTTTGGAACGCTTCAGGTGCTTGTTATATCTGCAATAAAATAATCTTACATTCATCTTTCAGAAATTTGTGGTGCAATAGTTTAGTCAAATACTTTCAGACGTAGGTCATGCTTTGAGTCATGAAAGTGTGCACTGACAACCTTAATTTACTGGAATGAGTTTTGATCTCACTCTCTGGGGGAGTTTTTTGTGTTCCGTGTTTCTTTTCTTTATGGGGGATTACTCCAATTAAAATTACAGCTCTATGGAATCAGCTCCTGCTGGGAGTTTTATCCTTTTCTCTTGGCAGCCTTTCTTTTTATAGCCTGGAAACAGTAAGCATGCTCCAACAAGAACCTGACTCTTTGTGAAGGGATACTGAGCATGTCAGTCACCAGCAGTCAGCAGGCATACAAGGCTCCTTAGGTCAGAATGCGTGACAGGCATTTGAACATTTGTAGTCCACTTACCATCTCTGTGATATTTAATGTAAACCAAACTCTTGGTTTACGGAATGCTCAGCTGCCATGTCTAATCTTCATGGCAGCTGAGAGATAAACTTTCTCTGCAAACCATACATGTACTGCTGTTTTCTTCACAGTGCAACCAGAAGGCACAAAGGAGGGGCCCACCTGCATGGACAAGAACCACGGCTGCGCGCACATCTGCAGGGAAGCGCAGAAGGGTGGCATCTCCTGTGAGTGCCGACCTGGATTCCAGCTCACCCGGAACATGAAGGACTGCAAACGTAAGTCATCCTAACCCCAGGGGTTGCATGGAAACATGCACAAATGTCAGTATGGCTGCTTTATTGGCTCCTCAGGAAGAAGGTGATTGTGGTTTGGAAACAGGCCGGGGATGGATAATCGCACTCACCACACAAACGTCTTCCAAAAAAAGTTTGAAATTGACATTTATGTGGCATTACTGAGCTCTGACTAATCTTCTCAATAGTGCTCGTAAAAAGTAAAAAAGAAACATGCTTTTCAAATAAGTAGGGATCATTTACACAACCAGGGCAAGTGTTAGAGGTTAGCCGAAGGGGACTGCTTGGACAGACAGCGCGCACTTCCTGTTGCCGTGCAACAGAGATCATCCTGTCAGAGCTGGGGGCCAGGGCCTGATAGGGTGGGGGGGATTTGTCTGTGTTTGGATAAGGATTGGAGAAGTGTTATTCTATGGTTTCTCAATGACAGCTCAGGAAAAAGGCGAAAGGTGTTGGGATGGGAGAGTTCAGATAGGATGACGATGGAAGCCTCAGCTCGACCATGCTCTTTATCACTCTGTCATCACAGGTTTCTTTAAAAGGTTAAGCTCTTTATACGCTCTGCTCCATAAATGTACTCCACAGAAACATGCAAAGTTGAAGTAAAAATCGAAGGTTTCCTGTTATGATTCATGAATTGCTGCAAAATTAACTGATCTTGTCAGATTTCCCTCCTAATCTCACAGTTCATACTCAAACAAGGTGGCTTTTGTATTGATCGTAATGAGTGCTGAAAACAAGAGGTAATTAAATAAATAAATAAAATGTTTCCCTTTGGCTTCAGATAATATTCTGTCTGCATAAATTTTGATTTTTTAAAGACTGGACTTATACTACTGCTTTAAAATTACATTTATTTTAGGACATTTTACACTTTAACTAAGGTTGAAGTACAGGTATTGAGTAGTGTATTTAGCATGAGGAATGAGACATCCTGCACAGATTTGGTCTTATTACTGAGCAGCTGATCATATAGCAAGAAAATGCTAACTTGTTTGCTAGCATTACTCCATTGAAACAGAGTTGACATTTAATCTCTGCATTAGCAGTAGCTCAGGCAACAATCAGTGCTTCTGATTAAGTGCTCTTTCTGAAACAAACCTTACTGAATGTGTCTTTGAAGCCTTGGGAACGACTGGGTGCAACCTAAGTTCAGTGTTTACGCGATGGAGCATATGGCCCAGTGAAAGAGTTGCATGTTATTTACTCGTTCTCCACTTCCTGACACCTCCTCGCTGACTGTTAAAAATTTGAGAAAAAGTTATGTGCGCACTCCTCTTTAATTAGCTCGTGTTTACTCCTGCCTCCTTTCATAGTGACGTGCAACTACGGCAATGGAGGCTGCCAGCACATCTGCGAGGAGACGGACCATGGCCCCAAATGTTCCTGCCACATGAAGTTTGTCCTCCACAGCGATGGAAAGACTTGTGTAGGTGAGTCATCTCATCCAGAAACAACCACAAATGGCAGGAAATAATTCTTGTTGAATGAGGAAATTACAGCACAGTGAGATCTGAGCAAATTTAATTAACATTTAAAATGGGGTTTTACGTGATGAAATGCAATCTGAGAAGCAGGCTTTGTTACATTTAAGAGATAATGCTGAACTTTTTCTAATGATCCGTGACATGCAAGGTCAAAGGGCTACCGTTCACTGTTCTCTTCTTTTAGTGCTCCTTCAGCGTAAACTCCTCGCTCTTGCATCTGCTTCCGCCTCTCTTCCTCCGACTGTTTTCTGGACGCTGTCTTTTTCTCTCTCTGTTTTCCACAGTCATGTCAGAAACACACACCCTCTCACAACCTGTGGGTCACTTACTTCACTGCTTCCTGTCTGAGCTTAACTCACACACCTGATCTAACCTTCCGCTGGCATGCATCAGTGTTTGCCTCAGGTTACTTAGTTTGAGGGAAAATTTAATGGCTACTCAGATCGTATTAAGCCATTCTGAAGGGCACTTTTTAACCAGACAGACACTATGCTCAGGGAGAGTGGGAGCATAGTGCTTGATGGATGTGTATAACCATGCAGAAGACTGATATTTCAGTGATGGAGTAGAAATAAATCTGGTGCTAATGCAGAACCAAAGTAGTATTACAACCTTTGTTTTTTACCTCCAGTGCCTTGCAAAAACATCTTCATACACCTTCAACTGTTAAACATTAGGTCCATTTATTTTATTGAACTTTATGTGATAGACCAACATATGGTCCTGCATAATAGTGAATTGGAAAGAAAATAATATGAAGTTTTTAAGCAATTTCACAAATCAGAAATTTGTATTCAGGCCGTTTTACTCTGATGGTACTGAATAAAAAAGAAAAGTTAACCAGCTGCCTTCAGAACTCACCTCAGAATGGCAGAGAATAAAGTTGTGGAGAAGTTTAAAGCAGATTAGTTAGGTAATAAAACATTATTTCAAGCTTTCAACATCTCGCTTAACCCTCATCCACCCATTATGTCAAAAAGAAAAGACATTGCAACTCCAAACCTAAAAAGCCACGGCTGTGGTACTAAAATGACAGCTTAGAAGCAAGGAGGGTGATAATCAGAACAGACCGGTGGCAACAAATTTAGTGGTGCAGTGGACAACTCTGACAGAAACACAGCTATTGTCAAGAGAGAGCTGTTCCTCCCTTCTGGAGTTTGCCACAGTCTAAATAAGGGACACATGAAAACTGCACATCAACATAATGCAAGAAGAAAATCTGTTAAGAGGCTTGAGATTCAAACTTTTTGATGTGTTATAAAAGCTCAGTTTACTTCAGAGTTCTTTCACTCCAGGACAATTCAGGGGACTAAGTTCAACTTGCTGAGAAAATGTTGAAAAATTGACATTTTTATTTGGTTTGTTCAAACTGAACGCTAACCAATAACAATCTCATGCAGCTGCAACAGCTGCTCATTTGGCTGCTATCACAAGAAGTTTTAACATAACAAGAGAGCAATTTTTATTTTTAGTTTAAAAAAGTAAAAATAAATATTTATTTATTTATTTATTTTTAATTATGGATCTCTATATTGGAAGCATCTCATTGAAAACTTTACATTTCATCTTACCACAATGTCCCTCCCCAGGCAGAAAGAATAGATTTGTTGCTGCAAACCCAAATCCTTTAAAAGGAAAATATGATGTCATTTGAGATAGCTAAAATGTTCTTGGGTTTATTAGAAAAGTATATTCTTACCGGGAAGAGTAGAATGATGGATATTTAGCTAAAAAGCACCCTTGGCTATTAAATTTTAAAATATCTTGCCATAAGAGAGGCAGTCATCAAGATGCTGCTCTCCCCCAAAAGATTAAAAGATGGGGACTACATCATTCTGCTTTTTAAAAAAAAGTACCCAACCATTTTCAGATTTTTTTTATTTGTAAAATAAACTATCTAACCATGTTTTTTTCCATCCAGTTCACAATTATACACTTTTTCGTTGGTCTAACATAAAAACCCAGTAAAACTCATTGAAGTTTGTGGTTTGCAACACAAGAAAATACAGTGTTACTGCACTGTATTTAATCAATGAGCAGAGTTATTTCCTGCAGTTCTCTGAGCTTAAAATCAGATTTTGAACAGGTTGGATAAGACCTATCTTGAATCAAGATGAGCATCGAATTGATTTTGGTAGGTGCGTCTGCAGCACAGCCCGGTGACATTGGTGCTCGGTTTCAGCGGCTGTTAAGTTTGAGAGCATGGTTTGAGTAGTGCCTGATTAGCTCAGTGTTTCTGGATCCCTCTCAGGACCGCAGTCCTGATGAGAGCCAGACCCATGTCAAGGTCTGGTCAGCCAACCTGTCATTATTGCTGTATCCCCGTAGGCCAGGATGATACCACAGAGTTGACCTCAACCAAATTATACGTCTTTGCCAGTCGTTTTTGAGGCAGAGCAAATGCACGTTTGTTGTGCCAGATTAGGAAGCAGTCAGCCAGTTAAAATCTCAGATATCCCCCCACAGAGTCTGGGGTTGCAGCGGTGAGGGAGCCATACGCCGTGGCTGGCTCGTGGGCACTCCATTTCTTGCTCTCTGTATTACTTAATAAAGTCTCAATCAAAGCAAACACTCATAGAAACCACGGATGAAAAAGTGAACGACAAGGATGATGGTGCAGTCTGAACAAGGAAACTGCACTGGAAAAACCTTTTAGGATTAAAAAGTTGACTTTTAATGCAAAACATACTGAAACATTTTGAAATCAAAATTGTTGTGTATATACTATTTCGGTTTTCTATGCCAGCTTTAATTCAATAAGTCATCCATTTGGGGGAAACAAAAAGCAAGAGGTAACGTTATATTTAACCATGAAATCTAATTTCTGTTCGAAATGCCAAAATTAAAACTTTATGAATGTCTCTGTGGAACATACTTCCTTTCTTGTAAGCTGGTGTATCCAGCAGATAATCTCCAGAGGCATTTTGCTTTCTTACGGGTTTTGCTGGTGGATAGTATGCTGCAGCTTTTCATCAGTCCATCTTTGAAGGGATTTTATGTGTATTCTGTCACACTTTCAATCATTTGTTTTGTGGTGATTCTCCTTAACCAAGGGTTACTCATGCTTATCTTTAATAATGCGCCATGCGTCGCTCAGTTTGAATCCTCATTTTTCATTCTGCCTGTTTCACTTCCGTTGGTGTCCTGCTTGCTGCGTCTAGAAGACTTGTATGGATGCAACACGTTCACTGCCGTCCTTTAGACAAATCGTTCACAAGCACAAACTCTTTGAAGTTCGATTTTTCACAAGTTTTATTTGTGGTGATGTGCAACAGGAAAGTTCAGATATCAGAGATGAAAAGTCATCATGTGGTGGCATTTCTGTTGTTAGCACAGCAAATCATAAACACTCACAAATAGCAGGCAGATGCAGGAGTTCAGTCATTTGAAGAGTCAGCCAAATGACGCAGTGCACACACAAACAGTATGAGAGACGCATTTTATGAATGAAAACCATAAAAACAGGGACACAAAAATATCCTATCCTACATAAATGCATGTATGTAAACACGTGCAGGTTACATACATACGTCCATAAGATTGCTGTGGGTGGTCAGGATTCCCATTTGTGTCGCGCAGCACCCTGTACGTAAAACTTTTTTTCGGATGCTGCATGTTGGGACAGGGAAATGTTGTCTTATCTATGCATGCCTTTGCTGTTACCCTCTTTACTTCAGCATCAGATTCATCTGAAAAGGGCCTCCTGTGGACGCCGTGATGGCATTCGGGGAATTATTTTGGTTTCAGTGGTGGAAATTACATTTTCAATATACTTTAAACAAAACATTAAAACATAAATAATTCAAGTGAATATCTAAAATTATGGTATCAAAACTGCAAACTAGGCAACAAACTTCTGGGGTTGTATGACATGTCAATTCATCATTAATCTAGTTCCTCTGTAAGCAAAATCATATCCAAAGAACTGCGAATTATGTAAATACCTAATTATGTAAATACCTTGCATAGTGTGCTATGCCAGTAGTGTGTAATGCAACATAAATATGTTTCTGAAGTAAGCATCTGTTAAAGTAGTTAACTCATTAAGAAATAACAACTAAGTTTCTTCATTGTCAAAACAGCCAGAAACAACTTTTTCAGTAAAACCTTGTTGCTAAGATGGAAAGAAAGGATTTCTTTCCCCCAGTAGCTGAGATACTAATGCTCATTATCTGGGCTCTATGTTTGCTATAAACACAAGTACATAAAGACTTTAACACAATTTAATTATCTGTTTATTTAATACAAGTCATATTGTTCACCAACGGCAGGTTTTACTGATATTGTGTAGCCTTACTCTGCCATATAACTACTAAATTTTATTTTATTTTAATTCTAGGCTAAAAACCAAAATGAGTGTTATGAAAATGTGAAGTGTAACTGAAAAGATATCTGGTTTTAAGTTGTTGCAAAAAAAAAAAATCTGAAAAATGTGGCAATTCCTCTCTATTTTGATACCCCTAAATATATTATAGTTCAACCAATTGTCTTCAGAATCCTCTAATTAGTAACCCGAGTCCACCTGAGTGCATTTTAGTCCCCGTATAAATACAACTGCTCTGTTAAGAGCTTAGAGGGGATTTGGAAAATATCAGTGAACAAAGACCAGCAAACACAGCAGACAGGTCAGGGACAAAGTTGTGGAGACTTTTAAAGCAGCATTAGATTATAAAACAATATGGAAGAATACCAAGAAAGAGCTCCACAGTTCAGGTTGCTAGATCAGTGGATAGGACCTTAAGCACTTTATCCCTACAGTCTCACATGGTGTTGGCAGCATTATGCTTCCAGAAATTGGAAGAAAGTGCTTTCACCAGTTAAGTAGAAATTTACCTTTTTGCTCAATATGCAAAATATGAGTGCTCCCCAACCCTGGTCCTCATGACACACTGCCCTGCATGTTTTAGATGTCTTCCTTCTTTAAAACTCCTGGCTCAGATAATTCAGTTCAACAAATGCCTGTTAATCAGACAGCAATTGAAATCAGCTGAGCTGAAGCAAGGAGACACCTTAAACATACAGGACAGTGTGCCTTGAGGACCAGGGTTTGGAAACAGTATTCTAGCACATTATACTCAACACAGCATTTCATCATTACCTTTGTGGAGGATAGTTGTAGCTAAACGCAGGAAAGAAAACCTGTTAGAGGATGGAAAAATCTTGAGACAGGGGGGGATTCCAGCATTCCTGTCAAAGTCCAAACCTAATTGAGGATCTATGGCAGACTGAAACTGATGATGGCACACACTCTTGATCTAATCAGATGTTGCTTGAGATCATTTTCACAAGAGAATGGCTGAAAACGTTAGTTTTTAGATGTTAAAAGCTGGTAGAAACACCCAAAGGATTTCTATCTGCGCTGACTCAAGTTGGGGATGGGATGGTGACTACACTGCATGCCATATCTTTCAGATTTTATTTGTAAAAAAAAACGTTTAAACCGTTTCATTGCGCAAATATGCTGTATTGTGTTTCCCTTAAAGTCCAAATGAAATACATTAAAACTTTTGCTTGTAATGTGACAAAATGTGACACATTAAATGGGCGTAAATACTTTGGCACCATACGGCAAGGGTCAGTGTTGATTCTAAAGTAAACTAGTTCATGGGTACGATATGGTACTTGGAAAACCTCACCAATCAGATTTACAGTAAACTTTACTCACTGTAATTTGAAATTGAATTTGTAACACAAAGCTAATCTCTCTGCTGCAGGTTTTATTGACAGCACAGCCGCTGTCAGGCCGCCAACAGTGTTTTGACAAAACAGCCTAATAAACTGAATTCCTGAATGATATAACCTTAAAAGATCTTAAAAGACACCATAATGTGCAGAACTGAGTCCGGCTGTCCTTGAGTTTCAGCTTTTGCAGCACTAACCACCACTTGATCTGTCTGTCAAGGCTCACACTAACCAGCAGAAGCCTCCTCTCATACGCAAACAGCAAAAATGTCCTTTTGTTGGCAGCGTGTGGAACATTTATTTGCATGACTGCATGTTGCGGGGTAACACTTTTGCCTTGATATGTCACCTTTATTTCAGTTTAAGCAAAAAAAAGCAAAACAAAAGACTTGTCATTATGCCTTTGTTTTCAGGATTTAGTTTATGATAACTACTTTCTGTTGAGTTGTGACCAGGGAGAGGCTGAATCTAATTTCTTGAAAAAATATCAGGTTATTCTGTTGTATCTATGTCATCTCCTGTTGGTATAAATGAAGATTAAAGATACTTGGTGCAGAAGAAATACATTTATTTTATTATTATTACTCATTCAGTCAATCAGAAATTTCACTTAAGTTTTTTTTTTTTTTTTCATTTTAACTAAATCGATCTCTGCAAGAGCTGGCACATGTGTTTGGGGTATTTGTCAGATAAATGATGTGGGAAAAAACACATTTTCACACTTTAAATGAGGTAATGTCATTTTGACTCAACCTTCAACTGATGATGTAGATGATGTGAAGTAGATGCTTTTAATATTAGGAATATTATTATTCTCCATAAACGCAGCTGAACAAGCCTTGATGTAGTTCAAGGAAAGGAGAAAACTGTTCACAGCTGCACAAGCGATGAAACTTAGCTAGAAGACAACTTGTAGTAATAATTTTATCATAAACAGAAAAAAGATCCAAATGAGCTAAGAAAATCCAGGCAGCCATCTATAGACTATAAGCTATTAAATTCACAGCTGATGATAAAAAATAGATTATTACATTGCGGTTAGAAAATATAAAATTTTGCCACATAATGGTTGCAGAAATCACATACAGTGTCTTAGAAAATGTTCATAAACTCATTAACATTTTATTGTCACATAACCATATACTTAGAATTTAGTGGGATTCTATTTGAGAGACCAACACAAGTTGTGCATAACGTGTGAAGTGGAGGAAAGATTACATTTCGTTTTGATTATTATTATTTTTTTCCAAATTCAAATCTTTACAGCTTGATTTGCATTTATCCTGTGGGTCCACACTTTGTAAAAGTGAATCCTTCTACATTTGCAGCAATAAGTCTTTTAGGGTGTTTACACATCTAGAGATTGAAATTTTTGCACATTTGTCTTTGCAAAATAGATTGAACTTTGTGGGTCTGGTTGGAAATATATCTATATAAGTATAGAAAACTACAGCCTATATCCAAATTCTTTCACCTTAAAATTATACCATTGGCTGCGTTGGTAGAGCACATAAAATCCAAATCAAATATAAATCTAATTTTGTTACTGGAATGTGGCAAATTGTGAAAAAGGTCAGGAGTATGAATAGTTTCTTAAGACGCTGTATGGAAACGTCCTGTTTAATGTTTATTTCTGTTAATTCAGCCACAAAAAGAAAAGAGGTTATTATACATCTACAAAACTGCTAATTAGAACAAGGAGGATATATTGTTACCTCACCTTTACATTGTCCCGTTCAAGTGCACACCAAACTAAAGTGTGTGTGCATGTGTGTGTGTGTGCATGCAGGGGAGAGGAGTGTCCAGTCCCAGGCAGCCCCACAGCTGTTCCCTAATGGTAAATATGTGTTTATCTGGCTCCCCTCTCTCTCTGGGGGTCTGTGGGTGTGGGGAATAGAGCAGTCTAACTGAGCAGACACTGATGAAGCCCCTCCCCTCAAGACAATGTTGTTGAGAGATGGGGGTTGGGGGGCATCATCCTTCTGACCTTTGACTTCTGGCTCCCTCCACCAGCTTGCTTTTCCTCCTGTGAATGCCCTCTCAGTAACAGCCACTGCCTGTGTTAAACCACACCTTTTCCAAACGCAGCTGCAAACAGGGAGCCTGTGACCTGCTGCGGAGAAGTTATATAACAGAGATGTTTCAGATATGCTGCGTTTCATACCGGCACACAAGGAGGCACACAGATATCGCCTTCAAGTCACTCTCACACCGACACATTTTCTCAGTCAGCCCCAAATGCCAATAAATATGCATATATATGCTGATGTCTTTTTATTGTTCAGGGCCACAGAAATCAACATGGGGTAATACAGGAGTTGTTATGTTATAACTCATGCTGGGACCACAAATGTCAGATCTATTTCAGCATACATTTGTTGACTAAAGTTCTTACATTTAAGTAAATGTTGCAGTTTTCTTTCCAAAAATCTACCTAAATATACTTCTTTCTACCCGACAGTTTTCTTCAGTTTTTGGGATTTTTTGTGACACCTTATCATAAAATATTTATTGGTTAAAATAACCTGAGGGTAGAATCTTAATACAGATTTAATTGAGGTAAAAAGGCTATCTGCAAAAGATTAGTTCAGTTTCACCATCCACAGCCACAGCTGATTGCTGCTACGCCTGAAGAATCAAGAAATCTCTTAAATAGAACCTGTCAGAAAACATGAAGTCTGTTAAAAGGTTTCTGAAAGTCACACCCAACGCTTTGATTTAAAAGATATTCTCTGTGGATTGGAGAGACAAAATGAAGCTTATTTCAGAAAGTGTGCGTCTCGTTGCATACAGTGACAAGGTCGTCTTCATCATTTCAGTGGAAGCACAAACATGGTGTTGATGATGTGATGGCTCAGGACTGCTTTGCTGCATCAGGGCTTGGATGGCTGCCATAACCGATGGAACAGTGATTACTTCTCTCTTCCCGAAAATTCTGAAAGATGTCTGGGCAGCAGTTTGTGACATAAATGTCAAGAAACCTGTGTTATGGAACAGGACAAAGCTCCAAAGTGCACTAGCAAGTGGAAAGTTTTGTATTGGCAATTTAGGGGCAAATCCTTTTTCACAGCACTGTGGATTTTAATAATGCCACAAGTCCTTCTGGACTTATATCTGGGATTATAGGCTGGCGTTTCATTCATTTAATCCGTTTAAATTTTCTGTTCCTACTTGCTTTTTGTTTTGTTTTCTATTTTTTACTGTTAAAAAAAAAAAGGAATGTGGCGTCATATGCCACATGTGCACAAACATTCAAAACTGACCATGTACCAAAATGGACAGTTTTGTACATTTATGACTAAAGTAGATTATGTATTTATCAAACTTTGGTTTTCATATCCAATTAATTTGAAAACATAAAATTTAAAAAATTTTGCATAATTTTTTGCATTTTAATAAATATTATACGACAGTTCAAACTGAATTAAGCAGATATCAACAATGTTTTGTTATTTATAAGACAGTTCAGGACAAATTATACATCATTCTGCTTAGGCTTTGGGAAAATAAAAATGGCAGTGCCTTCTGTTTGCAACCATTGGACTGTTGGTTAAATTTAGATTATTTTTTTTAAATAATTTGTTCCAGTGTGCTTTGCTAGTTATGATTATGACCATTTTGGTAATCATTTGTCTAGTCTGATCCAGATTCATATTTAAATTTGATTTTTATATGTGAAATGCATGAACTCAGCTTTGACATACACTCTAATAAAAGTAAAAATACTATCACTTTAATTTTAAGGTTTTTAGTATTTTGTAATGATCGGGAGGTATTTGGAGTTTACTTGTTTTTTCATCAGCTTTTTGATTTTCCCACTTGGTTTTTGTTCAATAAATACTGCCATGGTGGAACCTGACTGCAGCATTGACCTTTTACCTTCAGTTTCTTAAATCAAAAGTTGTTGCTCACCACTGCACTAACTGATGTGCTGTTTGTGGGTGCATTAGCATATAAAGCGAATTAGATTACCAGAAGTTCAAAACAATCAGATTAACTGTGCTGTTTTTATGAGTCAGACCAAAGACTTCTGCTTTATTTGTGTTTTGATATGACTGATGTGAGTGAAATTAGGCTTGCAGCATTTCAAACACTCTGCCGTGGTGTTCCTAAACTCCACCATCATGGCCTATTAGTTGCAGTGAGAAAGCCAATAATGTGTCCATGGCTTAGATTTACTTTATGCAAAAGATAAATCACAGAACTGAGTGAGCCTCCTTTTTTTATACGCATGTAATATCATGTCCAAAACTCCGGAACATAATCCATTTGAGGAGTTTCGTCTTTCACTGTGTGGCCAAAAGTGATTTCCTTCACTGAGAGCACTGAAACGTGATTATATCAGCTGAGTACTTCAACCCAATTTTCAGGATGGGATGTGTTTTCATTGAAATAGCAACGACAGCAGAAACATTAAGTCATAAATCTGTGAAGGTGTATCAAACCCTGATATATCAAAGAGATTTACGATTTAATGATACTATGTAAGAAACTTGGAGAATAGGTTTGCTCTCAGAGGAGCAGCCCATTCAGAGGAAGAACAGAGAGTACATAAGGGGATTAGGGTACCATTTGTTGCGACTGTATGTACGTGAATGCTTACTTCCACACATCCTATAGTACAACCGTCTGACCTATTTCAGTATTTGGTGTCCTAGTTTCTGTGCTTTTTCTTAGAAACAAAACATAGGGAGATGTGTTTTGCGTGCAGCTCAAATAGGCTCGACTTCTGATCGTCTGTGTACCAAAAGCCCCAGATGTATTCGTAGCCCATTCTTCCATCTTTTGTTTTGTATGGTTTGTCTGTCTGTGTTTTCAAGGGGGTTCAAATCAAGGCAGTAGTTGCATAACCACAAAAAAGTATTCATACCCCTTTAACTTTTTCACATTTTTCCTCCTTACAGCCAGAACGTTGAATGCTGAATGTATTTTATTGGGATTTTATGAAATAGTAGACATAACTGTAAAGTGGAAGCAAAAGTTTTGTTTTTTTCATACGTTTGTATTTACTGTTATTTATTTTTTTACTATGTCACTCTGTAAAATTTAATGTAACCTTCACATGTCACCTAACTAGTAAAAAGAGTGCACCTATGTCTAGTTTAATCTCAGTAGAAATCCAGCTGTTTGCCATTTGTCTTGGAGGTTTTAGAAAACATTATGTAACAAATTGCATCATGAGAGCCGAGGAAAACAGCAGACAGGTCACCTCTGAGCATCCAACCGAGAACTGTTCATTCAGTCCTCTGAAAATGGAAAAAGTGTGGCACAATTACAAACCCACTTTGACAAAGCCATTCACGCCAACAGACAGGCCAATGTAGAGCGTATTAATTAACTTTAAAATGTCACAGTTGGGATGCTGTTCCCATTTTTTCCAGGAGTTCCCAATCTGCTAGGCAATCTGTGGATGGAGCTGGAGATTAGGGTGACGAAAAGGAGACCTTCCATTCTGGGAGACTTGAATAAATCACCAGTGGTCAGCAATCATAGAAAATTATTGACTGGTCTAATGGTGTGTTGATCTATTGTAAAATCCTCATTTAGTAGATGTATGTCTTGTAGTAGTAATATGACAAAATGTGAAAAGCTTCAAGTGGGATGAATACATTAAACTATCTTACAAGTCCAAACTGACTAAACTTATGGTATTTGCAGGATTGATTTATGGGGGAAACAACCTCCAGGGTTTTCTGAAAAGAACATCTTCTGCACCAAGGCTGTCCATCCCAAGCAAGACTCTGATTTTAGCCTTTTTGAGGATTTTGTGTGCTCACCCTGTTATGTATTTTTCCTGCGGTTGTCACAAATAACTGATGACAAGACGCTTGTCGTCATCTCTGATGCAAGTCAAGAGTTACTGTAGCTAGAAATCATGTGGTTTCTGTGAGATTATGATCACCGTCTTAGCAGCGTCTCATATTACTGTGGATCAGCTTTAGACCAAACACTTTATTGGAGAATATTTGCAAAAGTCGGCCTTCTCTTACTGTAATTGCGCGTCCCAGCCCTGTAGATGCGCCAATGTGGCTGGCGTGCTTCCAGAATACACAAAGAAACGGCAGACCGTTTGTCTGTCTCCTGCCTTTACAGAATCATAATGTTAGAAATGTTTCTTCACTCTTATAACACATGATCATTACAATTTGATGAGACAGCTGTCTGACTGTGCATTTTGAAAGCGTGTCCCAACACTGTCTTATTGTCTAGTCTCTCCAATTATTGAATCCACAGCTCTATACTCTAAAGTCTGTCAAAAGACTGGGATATCAAACACCATCATGAGATTTCTTTCCCCTGCAAAGACCAGTCTGAGCAAATCTGTGTCTTGATTGTTTATCTTGATGAAAACACTTGCGAAGTTTAAATGAGAAATGCATCTCCGTGGCAGACGGATAAAGGAAAACCTCTATCAAAAAAGACATCACTTCAGGGTGGAGCAACTCATTCCGGTGGAAAACTGTTGATTTTTGAACTCGTCAACCAAACAAACACACCCATCCTGATCCACATAGAGCAGCTCCTTCAGAAGCTACTCCTCCCAGATTCATCAACACAGGTTGCCATGGCAACAACACTAACAACCAACCCAAAGAGAAACTTTCCAAGTGGACATCCCTTTCTCACAGCAAAGCAGAAGTATCATAAAAAGCCTCAACTTTGATTAATGTAAGCATATTATCATGTGTGATGTAGCTTTTTGAACACTATTTGTAATGACAGAAAAGAGAATCAGAGTATTACGTTTTGATAGAATCAGAAATAGTTTATCCCATGTAATACTTTTCTCCATTTCTGTATCAGTTCCGAAATATCTTCAAATTGTCAAACGCAAGTAATTCAGTTTAAAGACGCAACCTGGAGACAGTTTGCGCTACAAACAGGTCCAGTTCACACCAGTTGTGCGGAATCCAGCTTGGTCCAAATTCAGTTCATATCAATTTACTTCATTCTAATACAGTCCAATTATATAATCAGATTCTGGATCTAGTTATATACAGTCCCATTCATTTTTAATTATATTGTGACTAATTCTAATAAATTTGGCTATGTATTGCCAATTGGTAAGAAGTAAGCTTGATTGCATCAAGTCATTGACTTTGCATCGATCCCTAACACATGGTGGCAGAGAAAACGTCCGTCAGAACCAGGTCAATTAGCTTTGAACAGCTCAGGAATAAGAGAAAAAGGAAGCAAAGAACACAGGAACACTGGAATACAAGTACTTTTTATCTAAAAAACAAAAACTCCACAGAGATTATTCCTAGAGTAGCTCTGTTGACGGCTACAGTGATAAATGGCTGAACGCTGAAGCATTTAACAAGTAGTAATTGTCTTTGGAGAAGAAAAGCAATAGGTCAGTGGATTCAAAGCAGCTCAGAAATCACTGGACCAGAGTTATAAGGAAAATAGTCAAAACAGTCTAGATCAGAATATATCATGCTGCCTCACTTACTAGAGACCTAGTTACCATGTTTGTATGAATATTTAATTGATTTAATTGTGCATTAGTCTGTCTTCTGCAATAAAACCAACCCTGTGATTCATCTGGTGCTCTTCTAATGATGGGTAATATGTTCTAGCTTTTGTAGCTTTGTAGAGTGCTTAATTTCTCAAACTTACTAGAGGTCTGCTCCAAATAAAACCAGAAGCAAACCTCTTTTTATGATCACCTTGTTTTTCGGGGGCTGCATGGTCCACTTACTCTATGACGTGCAATGTTGTGCAACCTATAAAACTTCTTGCTTGGTCGTGGATGCTGAACTTATGATCAGGGCACAAATCCAATCACATGGTCTGTATTATACCAGTGCTTAATTTCTAGCTTTTACTACTACTATTGATTTAAGCTTGTACCAGAGTGGATTTGCCTTTTATGTTCACTTTAAAAATTGGTTGGGCAATGAGTAGTTGGTCCTCATATCCTTATCATTTATTCAGACAAAAAAGACACATGTACATACAAATAAACATATGTAGTCCTCTCATAAACAGCTATCTCTGTTTAGCTGTGTTTGCTAACTACATTTTCCCCCACACCTCCTTAAATTTCTTTCCTAATATTCTGCTTCATCTGCTGTATTCGATTCTGCTCCGAGTATTTCTTTTTCTTTTCTCTCTCTCTCTGCTTCAAAGCATCTAATTAGTTTGCTGTTCTTATCACCCCCTCCTGTTGACAATATTAACACTGATAGCTTGGCTCCTAATTTTCGCTGTAATACCAGTACACAAGCATGCTGTTTGAATAAGTAGGTCAGGACAACAAATTACTTTGTATTTTCATCTGCCTGCTTGGTTCCTTGCAGAGACCTGTGCGGTGAACAACGGCGGCTGCGACAGCACATGTCACGACTCGGTGACAGGAGTTCGCTGCAGTTGCCCTGTCGGCTTCACTCTCCAGCCAGACCGCAAGACCTGCAAAGGTAAAAAGCTCATCAACCGCACATCAGGGCGGCGTTCACACTGCACCTGTCCTGCTGTCATGAAATTAATTTCCTGTATATCCTGTTGCCACACAGAACAGTCCTCATCTCTCCTTCTGGAGTTTTATATGAACAAAAACTCATCAAGAAGTTTTCTGCTTGCAGTTATGGTTGTAAATATTTTTATTGCAATCTTGCATTACTTTCTGCTACTGAGAAGATTTTTTTTCTTTTTTGAGGAACATTTTTTGAGACACCAGCATCCATATTCACCAGCCATAACCTTTCAGACGCTTTGCATAGGTCTACTCTGCATGATATCTTCGATTGTGTTCAACTCAAACTCTATGACAACATTGCTGAGAAAATTGAAACATTCTGTGATAAGGCCAGGCTGAGTCAGACTTGAGTCTCAATCAACCTCTCGAGAGTTCATTTCAAATCTCTTTTTGTGTAGAGCAAACTTTTTTATTCTTACTTTTAAACTTAAATTTTATTGCAAAAAGTTTTGCAATAGTAGCTAAGCTACCTCCAGGGACTTTTGTTTTTCCATGCCTGGTTTGGTCCTGGAGTGAGAAACCACCCACATATACAACAGAGCAAAAGTGGATTATTCCTCCATTCGGAAGAGGGACATAGGTGACTGAACACTGGTGCAGAAGCACAGTCTGGTTCAGGGAACTACAGCTGCTTGACCTGCAGGTTCTCTTGTCCTGCTCTGTCACGACGGTTCTGGTACAAAAAAAAGAAAATGGTTGCAGGGACTCTGAATTCATCGTTCTCTTTCTTTCCTTGTTAAAAATTAATGCTAAGTCTCAAAACTTAAAACTTTCTTTAAACAGAAACATCCAATAACAATTAGGCCTACATAATAAACCATTTTATGATTAACAATAAGTATTATCTTTCCTTATATGAAACTAGCTGTATTGGAGAAAAATATTTAATCCTCTTGCTTCTAAAACTCTGACATTTCTTCAGTTGTCAAACTATTGGTAATGTTTTTTGTTAAAGATGATGATTCAGATTATTTATGTTCTCTTATTTAGTTTATTCAAGCTTATTAACTACAATTATGATCCTATGTCCAATAAGCCGTCGGCAAATTTTCTTCCGAAAAATCTAAGGAAATTCGTAAAACAAAGACATGATTGTTCCCAGAAGAGCAAACTTAGATGTCTGCCTGCTTTGTTTGACTTGTAAGGTTAGATGAACACTGATAAAACCACAATGACTCGTATTAGTTTGGTTTGGGGGGGAAACAAGAGGAAAACAAACCCAGGTGGCATTGGCACAAGAAGACAGGCGCTTGCTTAAGGTGAGGCACTTGTAAAGGGGATAGAGATGAACGGAGCAAGCAGGAGATTGATTTATTAATGACACTTCTTATGAATTTATTCTAACCAGATGATTAAGGATCCATTGAGAAAAAGACACTATATTTGTGACGAAGATTCAGAATTCATCTCATTAAAACTTTCCAAAGCAGATAACAGTGAAAAGCCAGGATGAACAGATGACACATCAAGTCATTTTCTCTGTTGTACCATATCTGCCCCACCCTTGACAATGCCATGGAGCTGCTGTCTGTTTAAAAGCCAAATAACACAGCCCACTAATGAACATTGCAAAACAAAAACAAAAAGTAGATTACCTTCTGCTAAAACAGAACAGTAGTGTTGTTTTTAATTTACCGCTTCCTCTGCAGGTTTATCGCACCCTTTCAGTTGTGATGAGTGATTTGAATTATCCACTACTCATTTGGGTTTTTTATTTGCAGACATTGACGAGTGCCGTCTGAACAATGGGGGGTGTGATCACGTGTGCCGAAACACCGTGGGCAGCTTCGAGTGCAGCTGCAAGAAAGGCTACAAGTTGCTAACCAATGAGAGGACATGTCAAGGTTTGTAGCGTGTTTTTTTTTTTCATTTCTCATTTCGTTTTCTAACTCCAAAATGTGTTTCATTGTGGATAACCGCTTGTTTTCTTTTGTTGAAGCATTTTGCTGATTTGGATGTTTGCTTGGTTTCACTGTGATGCTAAAAATGAAAAGTCATCTTCATCTTCCCGTTTCCAGTTGAAAAGAACACTGCTCAAATATCCAGCCAGATTGAAGGCAAAAGCTGGTTAATAATCAGAAAAGGCATGGAAGTGAGGAACAAAAGGATGATTTGAATCAAAGGTGGAATGATAAAGTATTAGTTTAAAGGTGTGCACAATGTGCAAAGCTGTCATTACACCTTTTTATTTCACTTTATTTATTTTTCCCTCCAAAAAATTTATTTTCTAGGTGAATTATTGCTGATAAAAATACTGAAATATTTTTAAAGGATTTATCATAGTCTTATTTTTTAAGTCAGAAAAACCTGACTTTAAATCAGGTTTATTTCTATAGCCTCCCCCTATATATTTTTTTATATTCATTGTTTTTTTTCTTGTCATATTTAGATTAGAGAAGATCCATTATAAATAAAAACCTTGAGCTATTTATAAGCATTTAAGTTTTATATCGTATAAGGTTTGCATCATTGCATATGTCATTAAAAGGTCCAAATTAATTTAGCATTTTAGATTGATGACTGTATGTAAAGCTTTTGATTAGAATATTTTTTATAATTTTTTTGTAAATCCGTAGGATAACACTTTATTTTAGGGAACACAAATTAAACATAATTAGCAGCTATTAATTTGCACATCAGAGACATAATGACTCTTCATTAGTCATCCTTAAGCAGTTGTTAATTGCCTATTTGAAATTGACCCAATTCTACATGTAAAAAGGCATAAATTAGGAATTTTCTAAGGACGTCATCTAATTATGGTCTGTCGTCTTTGTAAGCACTTATAAAGAGATGGTACAAGGAGGATAACACCTACTTTTGTTTTCTTATTTAACAAAAAACAAGTTTCAAGTGTTTCACAGTGTTTCTTTTGAGACATTTTCTGTCGCCTCAGGCATGGAAGAACTTTTTTATGTAGACCTCCAGACAGCTTTTGGTTTTACATTTAAGCTGCTATGTAATTACTGGTAATATTCAGGAAAGAAAAAGAAGAAATTGTTTTCACATTGTAGCTCTCCAGAATTTAATAAAGTGAATATGTTGACATTTCTTGACTTTTTTCTTTTTGAGATTAAAGGGGAAGCAGACTAGTGCTTCCAAAGCAACCCATTTCTTTCAGAGTGCCGCCCATCACTTGGTTGCATAAGCAATGTGCTCAAAATTGACTTTACAATGTGCCAAGAAGACTCGGTATTTGAAAGCTATGTCGATTAATAAATATCAATCCAACAATGAATTAGCGACCTCACTTCAGAATGGAAACTTGCTTTCTCTCTTCGGTTAAGGAGTTAATTGATTGTTCTCTGGTATCAACTGTTGTAGTTTGGTGTTTTGTTGAATAATAAAACTCTTTTTTAGATGTTATGAAGTGAGAAAAAGTTATTATCCTCGTAATAAAGCCTTTTATAAGTTGCATAAATAGAAGTTAAAATCAGAGTTCATAGAAAACAGCTACTTTGCTCATTATTATCAGAGAATCACAAGTATGAGCTTTCTATTATAATCACTGCATAGAATTTTTTAATTATAATCTTTTACAATATATTGCTATGATTACTAATACTGTTGTAATTGTTGATCAGAACCTGAGTATGCTGTTACACCTGAACATACAGAAAATACAGAAAAATAATCTTTTCTGTGGGAGAAAAGACTATTTATTCTATTATGTGAATGGAATTTCATCAATGTGCATGGAATTCACATAAACAAGTTATTTTCCTAAAATAAGGTTTTATAAATAGCAATAAAAATGGATAGTTTCTCCCTTGATGCTATAAAATGAGTTTATCATATTTTTTTGCCTGCAGAGATACCAAAGTAAGCCTTCCTTACTTGTTTTTTGACTTTTTATTATAGTCATTGCTCAGCAGAAAACTGGCCATCTAGCTGGAGGAAAAAAATGAAGGTTTGTCATGGCTGGGTAAAGTTTTGCTACGGCTTGGGTCCAGTTCGAAAAGCTCCACTAAGTCTTGGATGGGTTCAGTCACTAGAAAACCTTGTGTTGAAAAGAAACAGGCAGACCTGAAACGTGAGGCAGATCTCAGCTTCTCTCCATGTGGAAAAACGGATGACTTTTTTTTCCCTTTCCCTCTCATTGATGTGGTCAATCAATACTTAGCCTGGTTTGCATCAGTGTCAGGCAGTGGGTTTACAGCTGGTGCTCTTAATCACACCACTCTCTATACACTAGTTTAACATCTCATGTGGTCAGTAAAAAAACAAAAAAAAAAAGAAAGAAACTCACATTTGGGGCAAATGCCTTTCTGTCATTATTTGGTGCCAAGCAATGTAAAGTTTGTTTAGCCACAATAACACAGATAAGTGAGAAAATGTGGTCCTTCCTTGGTAGGAATGTAAATCACAGCTTGTTTTTAGTGGCACAGTGCCATAAAGGAGTCATCGGTGTGCTGTTTGGGTGCACAGGGTCAGTGTTGGAATACTGTTGTCCTTGTTTGCTCCTGTGCGCTTTGTCTGGAGACAGGGGTTGTGGTAAAGCTCACTGTGTGTTGAGTGAGGTTCTGCCAGCTTCACACACACACACACACACACACACACACTCCACAGCGCTGAGTCACCTGTCAGCCTCTTAACCTCTCCTCTCATTCCAATCATGTTTTCTCTCTTCTTGGATTGATGGAAAGAAAAAAGGGTGCAGTCTTTCCCGGTAAAGATTACATTTTATTCGTATTGGTTCTGCCCTGATTAATGCAGCTACCACAGGAATCCATGATGTCAGGATATTGCGCATTTATGATTAAATAACTGGCATATTGAAAAAAACAGGCTCATTAGAATGTAAACAGTGGTTTCTCAGTGTGGGGTAAGTTTGAAAAGCATTGCATCTACACAAAGGTCTGTAAGTTACACATAGTTTACTTACATTTTCATTTTCTGTTACCATGTGTTATGGAAAAACAACCTTTTAAAGCTTTACTTCATGTTTAATGTTGTTTTCTCATCAGAAACATACCTGGAGTGTTGCTTTGATTTTTTTCATGCATGAAAAAATCTAGCATTTCGGTTTGCCACATTTATAAACCCAAATGTGGCAAACATTTGGGTTTGTAAAACGCTTGAGGGGACGAAGCTCCACCTTCCACGCTCAGCTCCTCTTCTGAGCAGCAGTTTCCAAATCAAGCTTCTGCATTGCAGTGCAGTGCTCCCCTTCTCCACGACTAACTCACTCAGCTCCTTCAGACTAGCCAGCAGCAATTAGTAAACACCTGATGGAACTGTGCTTCTCATTACATGAACTATTTCTCTTTGTCCAGTTCTTCAACAAACATTTGTAGCCACTTAATAGAGGAATGAGGATGTGATGATGTGCTGAAAGAACAGAAACTTAAAGAGACAGAGCCCCAATTTCATTGTGTTAAATTGTGAAATTTATTTTTAGTCATGTTTAATTTATACAGATGAGCCTACACAATTTGGAGAAAGTCATGCTTGTCGGTCTAAGTTAAGAGTAGGGCAGGTGGATAATTGGGCAAGCATGAATCCCATTGCAGATTCTCCCATCTGCAATGGGAGAATCACTTCTCCCATTGCAAAAAAGGACAGAAAAGTTATGTTAGTTATGAAGGACAAAGTAAAACCTGACTCTAAAAGCCTTCAGATGTACTGTTTGGGACAATTTGACACCACACATTGCATCCTATCCAATCAGCAATAGCTGCATCTAAATCAAATCTGACAAACCAATTACACTATACCTATTTCCTCCTGTGGTCTCTAAAGACGTACCAACTTTTCATATATTTCAGGGAATTCAGACATTTAACTTGTCCTTCATTTTACCCTTCTTGCTTGGCTCATTTCTCTTGGCGGCTGGGGCATTTGTCACAGCGTGCAGCTCAGCAGCACGTCTGAGCATGCTCTGTGCAGTCACAAACCTTCACCACATGTTGTAAGCCATTTGAAACAGTGGTTTTCAGAGAGCAGTGGAGCGCTTGTCATGTTCTGTAAGGCCCATTAACGCATTCAGACTTCAGGCTTTCTTTTTTTTTTTCTTTCAAAAACAGTCTAAAACCTGAGGGTTTTCTGGAAAATTGAAAACTGTCCACTGAAACCTTTTATCTTAGCCTTTGAAGAAACAAAGAAATAAAAAACATGTAAAAGGTCAACCCTCTGGCTTTTGCCTTTATTTGAAAATAACAAAAATCTGAGAACAATCTTGCATCAAGACTGAGATCCGTCAATCCATCATCAGCTTATCTCACAATCAGGTTGTGGTGGCAACAAGGACACTCTTACATCATTCTCCCTAGAGACACTACAGTTTGTTCTGAGGAATCCCTGGTTGTTCCTAGGCTTGATGGGAAATATAGTCCATTCAGAGTTCTTGAACCTCCAAAGAAGGCATTCAAAAGACTTTCTGATTATCTAATTTTTTTTATTTCAAAGAACGATTCTCAGACACAAGCCTTGTCTTCAAAAGTAAATGTTTTCTAATGACGCAACGTGCTTGAGAAATGATTTGTTGGTTGGTGTTTACAACCAACCAACATTACAGTTTACATTACAGTTTTTTCTTTTGTATGGTACATAGTTGTCTTTGTACCAGTAAAGGCAATTATGGTATAAGCACCATTTCTCCATCCATTATTATTAACAAAAGCCATTTTTAGTTATTCAAGATAAAAAGAAGCAAATAATGAGTGCAAGATCAAACTATACACTTACACTCAGTGTAATATTCTGCCATATGTTTAACATGTTAATTCTGAATGCAGTGATTTTGCTGTAATTTGGATGGGTTCTGTTTCACTGATGCAGACATTTGCTATCATTTAAAGTTTTGAGGTATAAAAATTAAAGCTAGGGTTTAGTTTTTACACTAAACCTGGAGTGTAGTGTAAAAGCACTAAACTCTATGTTAGTGTTTGTTGGTTTGTAAGTCAGGATGGAGCATTCATGTGAAGCTCCCATCAGCATCTCTTTAAAGTCCTGATCCGCATATGATGGGATTTAAGAAGAAGGTCGTCAGAACTCATGTTGTCTGGACAAAGAAAATGTCTTTGGAATTCAAGCTAAATTTATTTATTTCTTTTAATCAACCCCTTTTAAAAAACAATGAGACCTTGCTGAAAGCTAGAATGAATGGAAACTTGTTTTTTGCAGCCTTGTAAATACGAGTTGCAGCAATCGTCAATGCTCTGTACTTTGGGTTAATGCTGAACTATGTAATAATAAGTTACAGATTCACTTGTGGCGTCAATGTTGCAATAAGAAACCTTTTAAGGATAAACTCAGTCACGATGATTATTTTCCATTGGGATTTAGAGTAAAGTTTATCCTTAATTTGCCGAAAACAAACACTTTTTCGCAGCGCTGCACACAGTGTGTGCCAACAAGAAGAGCCATCAGGACTCCAGACGTCATCAGTAATCAGTAAGCTCTCTCTGTGTTGTTGGAGTTCAACAAGTCCATTAAAATCATTTATATTGTATATATTTCTTTTACCTAAACTGCTTGTTAACCCATTAAATGAGATTAAAAAAAAAGTGTCAAACATCTTACTGTTTAGAGTATGTCTTTGTCAGCTTTGAACTTTCTAGTGATTACCCCGTATTTATGAGTTTGTGTTGGTCTGTTCTATAAACTGCAAGTTAGATGCACTGTAGTTTGTGGTTGTAACCTGACAAAATGTGAAAAGGTTGAGCGGGTATGAATACTTCTGCAGTTGCAGGTTAATACCTTTGTCATCTTGTTGATGACACCTGGGGCTATTTAAAAACCTAGAAGAGGTTCACTTTATAGCAGATGAAAGCATGATATTCCTGGGAAAATCCAGGGAAACTTTAATAAACAAGCCAATTAAACATCACGGAAAGTTGTTGCAAACCCTTATTTTCTCCCAGCATGTGCTGCCTGAGCTTGGCAAAGACTGACACTGACATTAAAGAAGAACTTCATCAGAAGTCCTAATGGCATGCAGGCTTATGAGAGCCTACTGACAGACAGGAAGATGCATTTCTGGCTGTGGAAAGGGGAAATCAGAATAACAGAAACCACTGAAAGCTGCATTGTAGTCGACAATTGTAAAAATGATACAACATTAAAGCACTTTTCATTTTAATTTGACACACACACTGATTCATCAACAGCATGCCTAAAGTGTAGAAAAGGGAGAAGTTTGTCAGTTTCAGCTTCATGAACAGAAGATATGATATGAAGGTGCGATGGCAGAAGATCCAGATTCACCTGCTTAAATAATTTTTTATTGCTTTGTGTTTTTGTCTTTGCAGATATTGATGAATGCTCTTTCGACCGTGCATGCGACCACTTCTGTGTCAACTCCGCTGGCAGCTTCCAGTGTCTCTGTAATAAAGGCTATGTCCTGTACGGCCTGGCCCACTGTGGAGGTGAGCCAACATGTCTGTCTGAGGGGGGGGGGGCGCAAATCTCCTGTCTGTCATCCTTTGTCTTCATCCTAAACAACCTTTTTCTTATCCTTTCATGTCTAACAAGAGAGAGAAAACATTTTTTTTGCATAAGGTGTTAAGTATTTTTATAAGCTTTATACATAACTTCACTCCACTGATTCAAATCTTACCCAACCTTTTTGAAAACACTCGTATGACAGATGATTCAAACACTTGCCATCCACTGTCGATGCATTTTAACTATTTTTGATGGTATTTCTCATTTTCCATCACTGTCATCAGGGTTGCATTTGCAATTAAATTGTGTTTTATGAATACCTCAATCTTATGAAATCAACACATTTTCCTTAACTTTCCTTCCTAATAAAGGAAGGAAAGTAAACCAGTGCAATATTTTATTGCACTGGTTTACAACCAAATGAAAGTCTTCAAAACAATCTTCAGTCCTGACAGTGTCGTCCCATGCCTTTATGTCAGCATATGCAAATAGGAAAACCTTCTTTCCGCCAGAGAAATACTGCAGTCTGAAATTAACATTCAGTTAAGAGAATAGATGATCCTTTGGAGAGTCTGCAGAGATTATCTGGGGTCCACTAAGAATGCATCCTGATTACCCAGGATGGTGGGCGAGTGTCCCTAACTGTTTTGCTTATACAGAAAATTTGTAGTGATTGTTTGGATTCTTTTGGTTGTGGCATCAGAAATCTGGGTAGTTAGGGGTTCTTGGAGGAACCTTTTTTACACCAGTGACAGTTTAGTCATGACATGTAGCCCATGGTTATCAGATACTCTGAAGCAGAACTGGTCATGCTACCCTCATGTCCGAGTTATATCCTTGTCAATCTTACAAACGGTTGGTAACGTTCCAAGCAATTTGATGCAAAGATCTCACCACCTCATCTGAAATACAATCTGCTTCCCAGGTTATGGTACATTTAAAGACAAAAACACAGAACCTCATTCACACACTTTGACACGTTTTATCCCTTGTGACCTTTTGCATGTTGCAGAACTTGTCACATAATACAGAGTCTGAGGACTTAACTCACTGATGACAGAAAATCCATAAAGTAAATGACATCTAGCTCTACATCTGTGAGTTGAAAGCTTCCTGCCAGGGAGCTACAAATCAAATACTTTTATCTCACCTGGCTATTACCCTTCACAGGACAATTTATTGTCTTAGAAAGCTGATATTGAAATGAGCCCAATCAGACATCACTAATACATCACATTGTTAAAACTTTAGCTCCACTGATGTCCTCTGCAACTCAGGGAGAGGCATATGTATTCACCAAGTATGTTAAATATACATTCCTTTGCACTGATTTCTTCTAATTATTTTATTTCACTGAACAGTTCTACTAATATATTGTTGTACTTATTAAATTAATTTAAATCACCCCAAAAATTGTCGATTCAGGCAAAAAAAAAAAAAAAAAAAAAGACAGAAATACTTCAAAAATATAGAGGCCATGTTGTTTAAAGTTTAGTTTTTCAAGAGTTTGCCTTGGGATGAGAAAAAAGTTTTCTCTGCATTCAGACACAATGCTGTATCCAGGTTTTCAGGTTTATTAGGTTCAAGAGATCCGTTCCACAGACGGGAAGCTGTATTAGCTGTCAGCTCCGGGAATAAATGCCCCTGAATTGGATTTGTGAGGCTTTTTCTCACCTGATGGACGGCGATCAGGGCCCGCTGGGCTGCTGAGAGGAGTAAAGATGGTCTCAAGTAAATGGCTCTCCATTCTATTGTTGAGCGAGCAGTTGATGAATGATTTCTCCTCGCTTTTCAGCACTGCTGTCACAACTGTTAGATAACCCCTGAGATTTATGGTGCTCCCAGTTATACTTCTCTCATTCTTCTGCACAACTAAGGTTATGTTATTTCCTTTGTAATTTATGAGCTGGAATACGGCTGTACAGGAGAGCGGCAATCTGTGTTTGACAATAGTCACCTTTGACGAAGCCAATTAGGTCAGTGGCCTTCTATCAACAAGTTTCCCTTCGCACAACAGTTCATGCTCAGACAGATTGGATAAAAAGGGAGAACACATTTTTAAGCTTTGCCTCACATTCTTAACTGAATTTAAGTCTGAATTTTGACTTTGGCTTTTAAAATATAATTACCCTTTGATCTAAATCCTCCCATTGCTGCATATGATCTGTAATCCAATAGATTTTCCGCCAGTATTGCCTTGTTCAATCATTGCTTTCTGAAGAAAAGCATCCCCACAGTATGCCGCTGCCACCAGCAGCTTCCAGTGGATATTGTCTGTTAAAGTTGATGTGCAGTGTTAGTTTCCTGCCACACATTCAGCTTTGAATGTTGTCCAAAAGGCTCAGCTTAGCTCTTATCTGATTTGAACAGCTTCTTGCACATGTTTGTTGCGTCTCCTATAAGGCTTGTGGCAAACCATTAATGGGGATTGTTATGGAGGCTTTCTGCTCCCCAGCCCTTTGTAGGGGACTTACCAAGAGCACAACTAATAGCTGTCCTGTGGACAGATTCCTCCCTGATATTTCCAGCTCCTTTCAGAGTTACGATTAACCTCATGGCTTCTTCTCTGATTAATGCTTTCTTTGACCCTGCCTGTCAGCTTAGGTGGATAACCGTCACTTGTTTTGTTTGCAGTTTTTCTGTACGCTTGCCAGTTTTTAAATGATGGATTAAACAGTTCTCGATGAGACCAACAAGAGATTTGATTACTAGTAATCCTGCTTAAAACCTCTCCATGTTGTTATCCCTGACCTGTCGAGTGTGTTCCTTGGTCTTTATTATGGTAATTGTTCGTTAACTTTTTTCCCAAACAAACTTTTACAGGACAACAGTATTTATACTGAGATGAAATCACACGTGGCTGTAACGTAACAGTTTGTGATTTGCAAAGCACTGTTAATAAGAAAATTGCTTAGGTTTTGATTAGGATTTTTGGTTTTTTAAAAAAACACTTTTTAAGTTCTTGAGGTTTTTAATGAAAACACACAGGAAAACCTATTGAAATTTAAATTCGATGACATTCTGATGAACTCACCTACTCATCCAGAAACTCATATGCCTTACGCTTGGGTGTCTGAATGTCATTTTATCTTTCTTTTTAATTCGGGGATTTTTCCTCCCTTAACTTGTCTAGGCATTGATGAACATGCACAGAGATCTGGAGAAATGTTAGAATGCAGCATTTGAGGATAAAAGAAGTCTGGCAGATGAGCTCCTGTTCCATCAGATATCCATTAAAGGTCTTTGTCCTTTAAATTGAGTGCTTTGATGCGAAGGATGAACAGCACATCCCTCACAACGTTTTCAAGCAGCTTTGCCTGTTGATGAAGTCATCATCTCCTTCAGAGAGTGAAGCAGCAACTCAGGCTGCTTTTATCTTTTCACGGTAAATAATTAAATGAGAAAAGGAAGAACTTTTCATATCAGCAAGCCAGATCATCAATCACAGCTATTATCTACGTCTGTTTCCTCCTTATGTGTGCGCCACTTGTCCGCGGCCTGCTTAAAGAGCTTGGCTTAGCCCTGCGAGCCAATTCTCTGTCTGGCCCCGAAAGCAGTCAGACTCCATCTGGATCCCGGGTGCTTTTTGTGGTTTTAGCTCAGCATGTGTTTGAAAAGGTGATTATAATTTACTGCTTACCACACGTCTTCCTCCCCAAAGAGCCTGAAAACTTCTGACCATGAAATTGAATGTGGGTGACATCAAAACAAGAATTCATTTCTGTTTACACGCAAACACATTAATCTGCCATGCATCCAAAACCAACAAGGAGAACTGAAGCAATCATAGAAGAGCTCTTTACAACTGGAGAAAGCCTTACTTTCTACAAGATCTACTGCTCTGGTGATATTATTTCCTAATACTTCCTTTATCATTATTTTTTTCTTTCTTTAACGCTGCTCTTTTAAAAATCTGTTGTGCCTATTAGGTCAAATCTGTCATGCTTGTTCATAGAACATTTCTGTCACCTCGTCTTTTCGCAGATATTGACGAGTGCAGTATCAATCGTGGAGGGTGTAAATACGGCTGCATCAACACTCTGGGGAGCTATGAGTGTACCTGTCCGTCTGGATACAAGCTTCACTGGAACAAGAAGGATTGCATTGGTATGTGACAACAGTGCCCCCTAGTGGTTTCTTTAAGAGTGTGTTTTACCTACTGTTTTACCTAAAATTGTTCAACCCCAACAAAATACCCAAGCTACTAGTTTAAAAAGTTTGACACAACTGATATTATGAGTGGTTTCTCCAAACTGAATGCAGAGAGACACTTTTAATGTCTACTGTTATTTCTAAGTTGCTAAACTCCTTCATATCAAGCATTTTTAGGACTTAGCAGATAAACCTTTTGCTGTTGACACCTGCTTAAATGTGATTCATCGGCAGATATAACCTTCTGGCAGTGTTCCTAAAATATATTGTTCCATAACTCAGGATTCAATATCTGAAATTGAATTATATTCCTCTGTGCTTTTT
Organism: Alfaro cultratus; assembly: GCA_903066825.1. Classification (NCBI taxonomy): domain Eukaryota; kingdom Metazoa; phylum Chordata; class Actinopteri; order Cyprinodontiformes; family Poeciliidae; genus Alfaro; species Alfaro cultratus. The sequence goes on along the minus strand of CAEFZX010009512.1, from coordinate 58,672 downwards.
CAAATACCATCTAAATCTTACATTTTTGAAAGAGTTTAAGAAGCTATGATGGCCACTCTATTTTCTAGGATGTCCCAAGCAACCATACAACCACACATTTGCTTTTTCTTCCACATACTTCAGGTTTCCAGTGTCACATGAAGCAGCCTCAGAGCATCACTGAGCCACCACCATGCATGCACCATGTAGGCAGGGTGTTGTTTTCAGTATGCACTTCCTTCCATTGAGTTTGACTTATTGCTGCATATAGCAGCAGCCTTTTGGCTAATGCAAGCTGAACCTTCAGTGCATGCTACTGCCAAGTCTTTCTGCAGGTCATTGAAAGGTTTTTGACAACCTGCTTCTTCTGGAATCTGGTGCCACTGATGGCTTCCTCTTTCTGCCACCAGGTGGTGCACTCACTGCTAATATGACAGTGAAATTTGTGAACTTTGCCATTTTTTTGTATCTGTTCCTTGTTTGTGTTTGTGAAAGACAATAATCCCTTTTCTGGATTTTTTTTTCTTCTCCACAATTCTCTTGACTTTGCACCTTTATAACATCCAATGAAATGTTACCTTCAGCAGTTCAGGTGTTTTGAAGTGTTTTATCTCAAGGACATCTGATGTAACTAATGAAGCCTGTGATTTACTCTATCTCCATCTCTGAGTGTGGAATGATTTACGAGTGCCTGTTCTTATGAAGTATTCACTTCTAGGCACTGAATTTGCAAATATCCACTAAATGTATGATCTAGTCTTGAATTTGAATGCAATCCTTGTATTATGAGTTCTTTTGGCTAATTAAATGATTTTTGTGTAATTTGTTTATTGCAAATGCCTCAACAATTGTGCATTTTGCTGACAATCTGACATGCTGTGGGTGTCAGATAATTGTAGCTGCAACTGCAGCAGCTGTTGTGCAGTTTTGGACATTTACCAGTTAGCTTTCTCTCTTGTAGAGCTGGTGAAATGTCCGCCTGGACTTGTGGCACCGAAGGCCACCCTGACCTGCAGCAGGACGGGCAAAAAGGAGAGCTGTTCTCTTACCTGTGCTTCCAAAGCCTACTATCTGGCAGGTATATATATCACACCGAGTCAGGGTACAAACACAAAACACCAAACTGGAGACATTTCATCAACAGTTCTTGCACTGGCACACTCTCTTTCAGGGACAAATAACAGCTACTCAGTCAGCTGCGGCATCCCGATTCTCACGGGCAAGCCCCCTGCAAGGATCAATTCCAGCATCATTCAAGGCTGCGTAGGTTTGTTATCTGTTGGTTTTTATTTAAAATCAAACCCATGTCATGAACTATAGCAGGTTTCTGTCTGATTGCTGGTAGCAGCATGATGCTTCAGTGTCCTTCCACCCACCAGGCTGTGTTTGTCTGTAGAGACTTTGGCGCCTCCAGTGAAACAGAAGGCTTCTTTCAAGATTAAAAATGCCAAATGTCACCTGCATCCAAAGCTGACAGGCAGGACCGAGGACAGGGGACGGACACTGGGACCAGGTCAGTCTCCATTAATGTCTGTTGTTCTGCACTGATGGCTAAAGATTAAAATTTTACCAAGCCGAGTGACACAAGAGTCCCAATTGGATACTAAAATAAAGTTAATATCTGTAGCATTTTAAATCATATATGGTTTAAAATTAAAATTAAAGTGCTGTAAAATAACACATTGTGCATCAGTATTACATAGTGTCAGTTTGTCTTGTGATTATGTTCACCATTATAGTAGTTTTTGTTCCAAAAGGAGTTTCTGCAGAGCCCTATGCTTTGTACACATCTAATCGGTTCTTGAAATGAATGTCTCAACCATTTCATTTTAAAAAATAAAATGTACACACAAAAATTAGTTTAAGAAAAGTGTTCATCCACACGCACCAGATGTACAGGTTGAACTACTTTTAAATGTCGATTTGGAATCATGTCGAATCAAGTATGTGGATTAATTGGCACATTATTTGTCGCAGATTGTAATGCGCTTGACCCTAAATCTCCATTTTCCCATTTACACATGCAAACACAACAACAGAGGTTTCTCAAATCCCCTCTTTGCTCAGAGTTTTTAGCTAGATGAAAGGCCAAAGTGCATAAAATGGTTTTAGTTTTTCAAGATATCTGTGTCTGTATGGATTAGTCCTTAGAGTGCTGCTCCAGTATGGGGTTGTCCCAGTTAAGTTGAGGTAATCATGCAAAACTTACAGCAAGATGCATTCTTGAGAAAAAAAATATGTTGACCAGTGTTTCAGTGTTACTGAGAGGAATCTGCAAAGCAGGTCACCCGACAAAGGCAGAACAGAAACTGCAGCAGCCAATATCATCTCTCTTTCACAGTGAATATCATTTATAAAAGATGTAAGACCTAAATTGTTTAGAAAAAAATGAAATATATTAGTTTCCAGATAGAAGATGCACTGCCTCTAGTCCTTTTGTGATAAAGTTGTAAAAAGTGACAGAATTGTCTGACTAAACTTAAACTTAAATGTTGTGCAGTGCTTCCTCGTGGTTTTCAATAACATTGTCTCTGCAGGAGGAGGGCAGCCTTGCAGCAACTGCCAGGTAACATTTGTTAACCTTACATGTGACTCCTCCAAGAAAGCTAAAGGGCGACATGCTCGCAATCCTTCTAACAAAGGAGTAACACGCATCACTTTGGAGCTGGAAGCTGAAGTCAAACCTGGAGACACGACAGGTAAGTCATCTCACTACCGCTCTATGTTGACCCTGTTGTCCAGACAACACGTTTCATCGTTACGCTGAGTCACAAAACCTTTTTAAATCAAAGTTTTTTACTGATCAGGAAGCTGCAACCTCAGCTGTTTGCGGCAGCGCATGGAGAAGCAGGTGAAAACGTACATCAAGGCTCTGAAGAAGTCCATCAACCAAGAGCGCTTTCTGATCCGGGTTGCTGGTTTGGAGTATGAAGTGGCCCAAAAGCTTCCTCAGGTTGCACCCATTCAGGACCACTGTGCCCCAGGCTGGGAGCGGGTCAATGGCAGATGTGGTAAGGCTGCACTAGTAAGCTCAGTTAATTCTTTTTAATGCTGACTCATCTCTCACCTATGGTACTTTTTGATGTTTTTTTTCCCAGTTATGTGCCTACCAGGGTCCTACTACCACGGGGGACAGGAGCGCTGTGTCCAGTGTCCACCCGGGACTTTCCAGGAGAAAGAGGGCCAGCTGGCCTGTGACCTCTGCCCTGGCAGCGATGGACATGGGGCTGTTGGCGCACGAAACATCTCCTCTTGTGCAGGTGAATTAAACTGAGCATCCATCTCATCTCATGTAGCTCACAGAAATGTTCTAACAACCATGTTCTGTGATCCTTAAATCAAATTCAGGCCAATGTCCGACTGGTTATTTCTCCAGCGATGGCTTCAAACCCTGCCAGCCGTGTCCTCAGGGCACCTACCAGCCAGATCTGGGAAGGACACTTTGCTTCCCCTGCGGTGGAGGCCTGAGCACAAAGCGGGAAGGTGCCAGCTCCTTTCATGACTGTGAAGTCAAAGGTCAGATTTGTTTTGAAAAATATCTCAACTATTTGATTTCACTGAATCACTACTTCAGTGAAACATTATTTACATCCCTCCTAGCCTGCCATTCCCGGAGACGAGCTTTGTAAACTGGTGCTACAATAGTTTGCAGAAGTATGCATACTTGTTAAAGCGTTGCATTATGTGCACAGTGTACAGCAGCAAACTGATATGACATTTTTCTCGAGATTTCATGAAACAAAGTAGTTCATAATGGTGAAGCGAAAGTAAAAAAAATACACACAATTCCAACAGTTGAAATTGTTAAAAATATAGCATGCATTCATGTAGCTGTCTGTGCCTAAAACAAATGTTGGAGAAGATGCTGTAATCTGTTTAAGTGTAAGATTTATGGCCTAAATCTGAAAGATGATGTGTGGATGACATCACTACAGATGCTTCCTCCGATAACATTTTATTTGATGGAGTGTGAATAAGACTGACATGACACTGTCATAAACATGACATAACATCTGTCATAAACACGAGTAAGTCTTCATGAATATTTATTACGGTTGTCTTAAGGTGTCATTCGGTAAATCATGACTTTTAATACAAAGTTGACATTATTCAAAATGACAACTTTACATTAATCTAGGCAAGAATGTCTTTGTTATAAAAACTTGACATTAACCTAGACAAAAATGTCTTCATTATGACAACTTGACATTAACCAAGAATCATCATATGTCATAAATATGTCATAATAGTAGTCATAATGTCAAAAAGTGTTATTACACTGTCAAAGCTTTAGCAAAAGAGTAATTAATATTTCCCACTACCTGAAATAAAGTGGAACAAGTAGGACCAACAATAAAGATTTCATTAAGCTTTATTACACTGTCAAATGATTTAATAAGAGTCATTACGTGTCATTACAGTGTCATTAATATTAACTCTTACCTCAAGTGAAACAAGTAGCAACCGTTATGAAAATGTCATTAAGTGTGATTAATATTAACTCTTACCTCAAATAAAGTGAAACAAGTTGCAACAGTTATCAAGATGTCATTAATTGTCATTACAGTGTCAAATGCTATATTAACAGAGTCATTAATAAACACCTGGAAAACTGAGAATCTTCAGACATGTTTTGTTTGAGACAATATAACACTTTCTTAAACAACTTCCATATTTACACTTCAAGCTTAGAAAGTTACACATAGTGATTAATCATGATTAATCTGATGCATTTTTTTATCGATTAACAGCACTAATATTTACATTATTTACGTTGCACCTCAATTTTTGAACGGTGATGCAACAGAATAGAAACAATTTCTGTGCATAAATGAAGTTAATTAAACTAATTTGATCAGAATTAATGTTTTGGTTTTTTTTTTAACTCCACCCTGCAGTCCAGTGTTTTGCAGGTCATTACTACAACACCACCGTCCACCGCTGTATTCGCTGCCCAGTGGGGACCTATCAGACAGAGTTCAGGCAGAATTACTGCATCACCTGTCCGGGAAACACCACCACTGACTTTGATGGGGCCACAAGCGTCTCACAGTGCAAAAGTGAGTTGGAACATTAAAGCCTAAAATCTTCATATGTTTTTTATTATTATTTTTATTATTTATAAGAGCTGCAGTCTAACCTGGCCTGCTTTTGTCTGTCTAGACAGGCAATGTGGTGGTGAGATGGGCGAGCTAATGGGTTATATTGAGTCACCTAACTATCCTGGTAACTACCCTGCTAACGTGGAGTGTATTTGGAATATCAACCCACCAAGCAAGCGCAAGATCTTGATCGTGGTGCCGGAGATCTTCCTGCCCTCAGAGGATGAGTGCGGCGATGTTCTGGTCATGAGGAAGAACTGTGAGTTTTCTCTCTCTCTGGATTCATTAGAGTTAATAGAGGGCATAAATAATATGAGGAAGGATTATCTGTGCTTGTGCAAGGGTCAGCGACATCCATCACCACCTACGAGACCTGTCAGACATACGAGCGGCCCATCGCCTTCACAGCTCGCTCCAGACGTCTGTGGATAAACTTCAAGTCTAATGAGGCCAACAGCGCCAGAGGTTTCCAGATTCCTTATGTTACCTATGATGGTATGTAGCATCCTAGTTCACCTTAGTAGACAGTTACTTCTGCAAAACATCACATACAGTTAAATCCAAAATTATTCTTAGCCCTTGGAAAATTAGGGCTTAAAGCAGGGGTGGGCAATCCTGGTCCTCGAGTGCCGGTGTCCTGCAACTCTTAGATGTTTCCCTGGTCCAACACACCTGAATCCAATACCTGAATCACCNTCAGGTTCTCCTGAATCCTGCTAATGACCTCATTATTTGACTCAGGTGTGTTAAAGTAGAGATACATCTAAAAGTTGGCACTCGAGGACCAGGAGTGCCCACCCCTGGCTTAAAGTAATCTTTTATTTGGTTAACATGTCTTTTTTCTGACTGGAAGTAACAATAACATTTTAGAGCAGCACAGTGAGAGTCCAGACTGGATCTAATAGTGAATCTGTGGAGAGAGTTAAAGATTAGGGTGATGGCAGGGAGGCTTTCTGACTTCAAAAATTATGAGCTCATTGTCACTGCTTGATTGCAGTATTGCCAATAATGATTTTTCCACTGATTGAGAAGGATTTAAATAGATATTGCCAACTTTTAAAAATATCAAAAAAACATATTTTACATTTTATAATTTTTCAGATATATCTGTCTCATTTCCTGTCAGAAACAAACTTCTCAGTTGGTTTCAGTCATTTTAAATCTAATCTGCCAGATGTATGAATAATTTAAACTCAGTTAACTCAGTCCTCCTCTATCTCAACCAGAGCTTGTGTTTTTATATTGTTAGAAAATGGAAAAATACAATTTACAAGTTTGCACAGAATAATTCACTTTTTTTTTTTACAACGTTCTCCAGCTTTTGAGTTTTTGTCTTGCTTTTATGGGCAGTGAGGTATTAAAATAGCATCAACTCAACTACTTATTAAATGTTTTAAATTACTTTAACTCTCGCATCTCGACTGATTCCAGCATTGGCTCCTGCAGATGATCAGTCCCACTGCACAGCTCACGGGATCCAGGGGATAAAGACAAATCCAAAAATCCCTTGGTTAATTCCGAAGTGGCGCAAATAAATTTTTCATTTTCTCAGTGTTGTGATTGGTTAACTCCTATATGTACATCTTTTAATCTATTGATTTCTAAAATGGAAATGCTAACCTGTGGAAATATACAGCAGTGAAACCGAATAAGGTGTTAATCCGTTCATGGTCATGACATGCTTTTTATGATTCAGTGTAGTTTTCATCACAATAAATGATCTGAAACATCCCAGCAGACAATGGTAACATGAGTTAAAAGGAGCATCTGCCTTGAGGGGAACTGCCTATGGATTATATTATTTAAACAGCTAAATGCACTATGGGTTGCATTGATGATCTTTCGTGTTGCTTTTTTTGATTTCAGAGGACTATGAGCAGCTTGTAGAAGACATTGTGCGAGATGGAAGACTCTACGCCTCGGAAAACCATCAAGAAATTCTGAAGGTCTGTGCCATTTTTTAGGTGTTAGTCATTTGTTTGTACATGATGCAGTCAGAGTTAGGATGATTCAGTTGAGCTGTGAGTTTTTATTAGCAGGGTTTTAATCCCAAACATAACTGCTGTCTGTGAACATAAGCTAAGGTGAATAATATGGAAAATGTTTGTTAGCATTGTCATACTAGTTGTGTAATTTGTCCAAAGTGTCTTTTGGGAGGAGTCACACTCCCTTGATTTTTTTTTATTTTTCACTTTTGTTTACATTGCTACCACAAACATTACTGTATTTTATTGTCGTTTTATGTCATAAACATACTCATAGTAGAGTGGGAAAAAAAATGATGAATGATTTTCAATTAAAAAAAAAATAAAATCTGAAAATCTGTGTTTTGTAGAAACTACCTTTCATCAGTAACTATGGCTGCAGGCCTTTTGAGGTGTGTCAAATTTCACACCTAGAGAGTGAAATTTGAAGCCATTCTTCTTTGCAAAATAGCTCAGCCAGATTGGATGAAAAGTGTATGAGAGTCTTTACTGCAATTTCTCAACTGGATTTATTCGTGGCCGTTGACTGGGCCGTTCAAATACATGGTTATGCTTTGATGTAAACAACTGAGCCGTAGCTGTATCTCTGCAGGTCTTCTTCAAGCCTTATCCTGTATTTAGCTTTGTTGATCTTTATATAAACTCTTGAGGAGCTTTGCTGCTCCTCCTAAAGAAAGGCATAGGATTCCCACAGCATCATGTTGCCACCACCATGCTTCACCATGTAGATGGTGTGGACAAAGTGATGTAACATGTTAGGTTTTCACCACGCATAAACTGCACTTAAGAGGATCACATTTACTAAATTGGTTAGTAGAAAGTGGGGTTGGAAGTACACTCATTCTACACTTTTCAGGTGTGTTTTTGTAAAAATGATTTTCATGTTCCTGCCACTTCATAAAACAAAGTCCTGTGCTTGTACTGTGACAAAATTTGAAAAATACTCAGAGTATCAACACTTTTCTAAAGAACTGGTCGATTATGAGGGAGTTTTTAATTGATTAATGCAGAAATTATGTTTGACACCTGATTGTTGTTGTTTTTTTTCCTGCAGGATAAAAAACTGATTAAGACTCTTTTTGATGTTCTGGCCAACCCAAACCACTACTTTAAGTACACCACTCGGGAGTCCAACGAGATGCTTCCACGCTCCTTCATCCGTCTCATAAGCAGCAAAGTGTCAGCGTTCCTGCGGCCCTACAAGTAAAAGCCTGCAGCTGCAGAGAGGCACCGGATTGCAACACCCACCCCACTGGCCCACGCCTTCTCCCTGCTCCTCTCCCGACATTCCCTGCCACCTTTAAGGCCACAACTCTTCCAGGACTTCTTAACACAAACCCTATGAGACACTTCACTCAGCAGACTTGAGAAATGCCCGACCTGTCGTAACCCTGTTTGCTCTTTAGGTTTATTCTCTGTCTCCAGGTCTGTATTCCTGTGCTCTAGCATTTAGTGGGAATGTTGAGTATGTGAGTGGTTTCTGTTGTGTTGTGCAATGGAACCACATATAAGGGAGGGGGTAAAGCTTATTTCAGACAGTAGGAGTGTTGTTTTGTGTGTGCGGTTTGAGCCTGATAGAGCTTGTTATTGTGTTTGCTCCAGTTCCTACCATTAAGTGTGACTGTTTGTGTTGTGTAAAAGTGTTGTGTAACTCTGGTGCCATTGTTGGTGTCTGAGCGCTGTCCTCAAGGAGGAGCGGTCACTTAAATCCTGAGTTTTCCAGCTCCTTTGAAGCCCGGCTGTATTTTTGAGCTCTTAGAGCCTTTTCCAACTGTTAAAACAGTTCAACCGTGTTTTGCTCCATCTGTTTAGACTGTACCTGGGTTATTTCTTCTGGTCGTTCTTTTTATTTGTTTTGTTTCAAACCAACTACAAAGCAAACACGAAAGTGTGGTTTGTCATTCCACGGAACCCAGCGGACATTCGGGAGATAAATGATTGTGAGAGATGGGATGATGTGATGTCTGGTGGAAACATGTTTCAGAGAGTGAGAGTAATGTCTCTGTGGGACATTATGTTTGCTGCTTTTTTTAAAAAAGGTCACTTTAATTCTTCAGTCTCATTATCTTTCTCATGTACTCTTCATACTAATATTCTGTAGGGTTTAAAAAAGGGAAGCTCAGAATCCATAATAATTCTGTTTTTTTTTTTTACAAGTATTAAGTTGATAATCTCTCATTACTCATCTGTGGATTTACGGATTATTTTGTTTTTGTTTTTGGTCTTGTAAATAGTGAGATTAATCTAGACGAGGGTTGAAATCTTTAATCCTGATTTTTAGGTCCAGTACACTTCTTCCCAGATCCAGTTGCTTCTCTGCTCCAGAGGTCCCACTAGTCTCAAATCCAAAGACACTCAACACCCCAACTCACTCTGTGTCCTGTCCCAATAAAGACAGCTCTTCCAAAGACCGCTCAGATCGGGCAGCTCGAGTAGTTTCCTGCACTAGATTTGGAACCGACCGTCCCTTCTGTTTTTTTTTTATTAAAGTGCAATGACAAAAGAAAAAAAAAAAAAAATGGTTCCGCTCAGTTGCGACCCACATGGAAATTTGCAAAATGTGTTTTGGGCTGTGGTCTTGTTGAGACTATTAATCATCTATTAATACTATTTTCATCAATTCATCATAGGCAGAAATTATTTAGGCGTAAATGAAAAAAAAAAAAGTAAAAATAGCTAAATGTAAAAAAAGTACGAATTTGGTTTGTACAGTGAAACAAATTTTAAGAGTGACTAAACAGGGTAAAATAATTTAAGTGTAGAGAAAATCTAACACTTCTGGCTTGTGTAAGCCTCAGCCAGAATTACTGTTTGAGGAAATCTTCTCATTTGCCTTTTACATGAGATTTTACGAAAAGAAAAGGTTTGTCTGGTATTGGACGCAGGATTCCTACACATTTTTATCTCAAAATGCCGTACTTTTCCAGACTCATTGTTCCAAATTTTTAAATTCTTTGTTGGTTCAATTTTAAAGTATAAACACAAAATTTCTGTTGCCTGAAAAAAAAGTATGGATGAATAAACATACTGAGTTGAATACCACTGTCAAATTGATGGGGGATCAAGTCTGAAAATACACATTTTTAGACCTGACAAATATTTTTGTTCAATTCCAGATGTTTTTCCAGATTGTGTGGGAACCCTGTGTACAAAAACATCATTGTCACCTCTAAAGAAAAAAAAAAATCACCTTTTGACACAGATTAATTGTGCTGAGTTTGGGGTAAATGTCACTTTTTTTTATGACCAGGCACTTCCTGAGCTCCTCCCAGTGGGAAAACTTTAGCCCAAGATTTAGGAGGCAACGCCCTTCAGTCAGCATCACTTTAAACAACCTAGGAACAACGAATGAATGGTTAGTCAACACGTGACCCTAAAAATCCACTGACCTGGACATTCATAAAGAGAAAGAAAACTTGCCCTCCTGTATGTATGTATTTTTTTCCCATTTTTGTAAATAAAAATTAGTTTGTTAGGACACTATATCCCATGGACCATACTGGATTAAACAAAGGGAATATGCCCTCACTGTCAAATCTGAGGGTATTGTTGGGTCAGACCTCTTATATCAGTTTATAATTCTTTCTATACACATTTCACTTATACATCAGACAGAATATTCTCTTATTGTGGTGTGCTCATGTGACCCACATGCACCCTCTCTTCCTACCAGAAAGAGCTTCTTTCCTGCATCCTGTTATTGTTGTTGTTGGTTTTTATTGAGGTGTTGCCTTTAAAGCAATAGTTTGCTATGATGTATTGGAGTTTGATAATGATATTTGCACTTGAAATGTTATTGCTCATGTAAAGAAATGTCTGGTTTTTGTATTGTCTTTTTAAATGAATGCAATTTGTGTTCCTTTTTTTTTTCTTGTAACTTGTTTGTTCATAAGATGCTCACTCACCGTTTAGTCTATAGAGATGATACATTATCAGCAGTTTGGAGAAAAAAGATGGAAAAAACAACTTTGTACAGAAGGGAATCAAACAGGTTTACACTTGTTACTGCCCAAGACACTTATTAAAAATAAACATACTGTACTTCAGCTTCCTTTTCAACGTATTTAATGTCTTTGTAATGGTTGTACACAGGAGCAAAAATATTAAACAGTGCATTACTAAAGGTTGATTTTAACAGTAATTATGCTAAAGGTATTGATAAATGAGTGTATGAAAATTGGATTAAATATTATAAGATCAAACTTTTGGCAGCAGATTAGCCCCTCCTCATTCCTGGAATATAAAACAAAATTGAAGGCATTACTGAAAAAATTTTCCAACACTTGTTGAAGTAACGTTGCATCTCAATAAGCTAGAATATATGAAAAAAAAAAATACTGTATTTGTAAAGTCAAGAGTCAAACGGATAGATTGATTACACACAGAGCTATATATCAAGATGTCATCTTTGTTGTGTTACATGTGGTGTACTTCTAATTAGCATCCAGTATGTAGATTCTCAGATTTGCTTTTATATGAATATCAAGAGGAAGATGAGATGCCAAAGCCAATGATTCAAACAGGTAGAAGGCCCTTATTAAAGCCACCTGCGGCAGAACAACAGACTGACCACGTTCATGCTTCCCTGTTGATGCAGTAATTCATTCAGTGGGACTTAAACATTTTCTTTACCTTGGTAATCTTGGCCTAAAAATTTGGTTTATTAGCTATACTTCAAAGTTTACATAAATGAATGTTTGAAATATATTCATCTGTGTGTAATGAATCAATACCAGTTTCACTTTTTCAGATTGTAACAAAATATTTACTTTAGTTATACTGTACTATATTTTATGCATATTAGTTTTTTATACCACAAAGAGTACTTACTGGGAAGACATTTTGGAAGCCTCTGCAACCATTTCCCCTCACTGCCACAGGTGATGTGTGCTGGTCCAGTAAAAGTATAGCCAGACTTGCATTTAAATGAACTGATGTTCTCCATGGGGCGATACGTTTTCTTGTGCGAGTTAATCCAGAAGGCATTGGGAATATTTGGTGACCGACATCTTATATCTGTGAAAACAAAAGAGATTTTATAATTTTATCTATAAGGAATGAGCCATAAGGTGCAGAAAGTTGCCTAAAACATTGTGACAGATCATGACTAAAGACCTTTGCATTGTGGAGGAGGTGAGCTCCATGTCCCATTTTTGGTGCACCATATCTCCCTCGATCCCACCAGGCTCCCCACTTGGCACCCATATTGAATCACATTCCTGAATGTGTATGGCGGCTCCTGGAAATTTCTCCTCTGAGCATTCGTCTCTGTTGGCTCTTGACACTCGACAGCTGCAGCGTGTGCAAGAGTTCTGAGATGACTCCATGTATTAGCAAATACACAGGTACCGAATGGACAGGCGAGTTAGCAGACCTCACCTTCACAGACAGGAAGACGACCGTCCCAGCCGTTGCTCATGCAGTGCCTGGTGGCCCGACCTACGAGTATAAACCTGGTGAAAGATCAATCAAAAAGTCAGTTCCTAAAATGTAAAGAACATTGGGAGATAAGGAAACATCATATTGCAGGGACTGTTTGTCTCACCCCTCATCACACACTGCTGTAGCTGTATCTCCAAACTCTACACCAGTGTAGTCTAACTGTCCGTTTGAAATGTCTCCAGCGTGGCCACACAGCTTTCCTTTTGACACAAAATGATACAAGAATGTTACGGAGGGTGAATGAAAGACCCTTTTCACATTTAACCTCAATACAACAAATAGCCATGTGCGTTAGTCTGATTTTACAGGTTTGCTAACCTTTTTGGCTCATGATAATCTTGCTGATTATTTTTGTTTTTTCCAGAATTATTTTAAAGTAAAGACAAGGTTCAAGATTTAAGAGCTTATTTCTGTCAATCAACTAGTTAACCAGCAACATAATGATTCTAAAAAATTTAGAAGCTTCAGATTTATAAATCATAAACACAAATTTGCAAACTGAAATACTTTGTAAATATTCAGTTACTTTTTTCTCCCTAACAGTTATAAATACATTCATGAATTTCAAAAACCAGAGTTGTTCAAGTCTTTAGGAATATGTCAAAAGTTTTCATGAGGTGTCACTCTCTTTTACAGCTTTACGTGATTATTTAGTACTTTAAGTATTCTGGAAGCATACATAAGACTTCGGAAAAATGGTTTGGATGATAAATGTAAACGTTCCTACTTTCACATTTTAGCTTAAAAGGCGTCCATTTTCCATTGTCGCATGTGCGAATCCTGCTGCCACCCGCTGGAGTATATCCCACATCACAGTTGTAGTAGACTTTGTCGCCAGAAGAAAACGAGCTCATAGTGATGTACTTGTCAGCAAGGTTGGCGTTGGAGCTGCTGACAATGAGTGGTGCATCACATCCACCTGCTGTGTATTTCAAAAAGAGGTGAAAAATTTATGTCATTGGAAAAAAAAAATCACCTAACATATTGCATATCAGCACAAAACAAAACCTGATCTAGTCTTTACCAGTGTAAAGAGTAGATCCATCCAGTGTATGAAAATACAGTGGATGGAAAAGTGATCATCAGTGAGCGTCACCACTTCTATAAAAGCAGATGTTTTGGAAGACCTTGTAAAGAGTATTAAATCTTAAAAAACAAGGGACAGCAGCTTCAAAAAGAAGAACGTCTTTGGAAGGCTTCTCAAAATAAAATGTACTTTTTTTTAAATTAACTTATTCTGTAACTATTTTCCTTGGCACATGAGACCAAGGAGAGATGTCAGGCAAAAAACGCACAAATGCCAGATACCAACTATCTGGCATCTGGTATCCACGTTATGGATTTATGGTGTTCTGCTGCTACAGCAGGGATCCCAAGCCCAGAACACCTGCATAAGTGACGTCATTTACCATATTAGTATGCATCTATTTGCGGCAGAAGTTGGCCAATCACCCATTTATTTATGCCAGATGTGCAGCAGCAGGGAGACATGCAGGACAGTGGGTCCTGAGGACCAGGTTTGGATCCTTCAGGAATCATTGAGTAAACCATATACAACTCTGTATACCAAGGTATTTTAGAGTTAAATCCCAGTCAGGCTGTACGATATTATGAAAACAGTTAATGGTGATGATAATGTTGAATAAACCCATGTCAATATCTGCTGCATTTTATCCACAATTTTCTGCATTCACAAAAATCCATGTCAGGTTTTTGTATCACGAGCAGTGAAAGTCCACCAGTTGGTAACTCTATTGTCAAAATATTGTTTCCATACATTCAAATCGTATAATACAGCTGTGTAATTCACTTCCATAGTAACCGGCGTATACCATGCTTCTACATACATTTCTGAAAGATTGGGTCAGGAGCTTAGTGAATTCCAGCATTGTACTTTGATCAAAATCCACCCGTGCAGTAAGCCCATCCATCAAATTTCCCATCCGCTGCATATTTCACAGACAACTGTTAGTGGTAATATGACAAAGTAGAAGCAATTGGGAGTGGGAGCAATTCATCCACAAAGTGATGGGCCTCGTAAAATCTCAGAGCTGGAGCAGCAGATGCTGAGATGCACAGTGAGCAGCGCTCCCCAATTTTCTGCAGAGTCAGACCTTCAGATTAAATCCAGCACAGTGCTTAGAAAGCTTCATGCTGAGGGTGTTCAGCTGCACTAAGTCCTATGTAACAAAATACAAAATGTTGGAGGCAATAGTGTAAAATATGTCGCCACTGGACTCTGTAGTAGCAGACATGTTCTAAGAGAGACAAGTCATGTTTATCTGACAATCCAGCAGGTAAGTATGGATTCAACACTTGCCAGAACAGGACTTTCCTGACTGCTATGTGCCAACAGTAAGGGTGGGACAGAAGGGATTATGGTGTGGAGCTGCCTGTCAGGAATTGGGCTTGGCACCTTAGTACCAGGAAACAGAACGCCTAAAACTTCAGCATTCCAAGACATTTTGGACAACATCATCGCTCAACTTTCTGGGAACAGTCAGAGGATGGATAACTCTTTAAAGACATAGAGGGGCAAGTTTGGTGTGGAAGGGCTTGATTGGCCAGCACAAAGTCCTGACCTCAATGAAGACGAATTAAATTGAAACTGGGAATAAGACCCTATTGCCCTAACACACTTCAAGAAAAATGGTCAAAAGTCCCCATAAACACATTCCTCAACCTTATGGAAAGACTTTCCAGAAGAGTTGAAGCTAGTATAGATGTAAAGGGTGGGCTGACACATTGATCTTACAATGATAAATTTAATTTGATACACTGTACAGCGTACCTGCGTACAATAAAAAGAAATAATGACAGTGGGAAATAGTGTTTTTGTACACTTGAGATTAGATTTAAACAAATTTTGATCCTGGTAAAACCATTTCATTTATACTATGCCCCTATAAAAACACAAGAATTAAAAAATTTACTTTCTTTTTCCCCAAGATAAAATGTAGGAGTAGATCTTTCATACAAAAAGGGATGGATGATGGCCAATTACAGAACTAAAATAAAATATATGACTAGCTAAGAAATATCATATGTGCTTACCAGGCCTTTTATCAGGGGACAGTAAACACTGAGGGAGTTTCGGCTGCCACTGGCCATCGGACCCACAAGTGAGCTGCTGTGCTCCATCCAACTGGAAACCAGTGCTACAGGTGATGTTCATGGTATCTCCAACATGGTGAACTGAAACATCTCTGCCACTCTTCACTGAGTTGTTCACCACTGGACTGGAGCATGTGATTTCTTTCTCTGGTGAGACAATTGAGCTGGTAATTAATTTCAGCAAAGAAGGAAGCATGGAAGTTTTTATTATGTAAACTTTAAAGCAAATCAGGTTTTTAACATGTTAAATATATATTACGTAACAAGACCCGTCCTATGACTGATTAATGAACCATGTGGGGTGTATCCAAGCAGTTCAACATCAGGTATGTCTCTTCCAGCGATGGAAAGATGATATTCTTGCTCATTTATTTTTGTAATATAACCCAACATTTGCAATAGTCAACATGAGCCTCGGTTTTTAAAAGGTTTTCTTCAAAGATTTCCCTTTATTTAGCTCCAAATATCTTCAGATCAACTCTGAGTCACTTCCCTATCCCTGCAAAAAAAAAAAAAATAATAATAATAATTGGCGATAATGCCGCCACCAGGCGTCACCATGGCAATGGTGTGTTTGGGTTAATGTGCAGCTGCAATCAAGCAATTGGTGCAACTGGATTTTATTTATGGGCAACAGAATAAGCAGGGGTACATCCAAATGAACTTCATACTTTTCAGATTTTTATATAAAAAAACAAAACAAAAACATGTATATATTTTCTTCTACTTCACAATTATGTGTCACATTGTGCTGGTATATCACATGAAACCTTATTAAAATATACTGAAGTGAGTGGTTGTAACATGGCAAAATGGATTAATGTGAATACTTTTTAAGGCATTTTGTTTTATAGGTTTGTGTTTTTAGTTTTTAATGATAACTGGTCACTTTAGATGGGAAATGAGTGCGGTGAAAATAGTGGTATTATGATCTCTTCAGTAACACACCTTATTCCGCACAAGACATATGTATGATTAAATCAAAAATGATCTCATAACTAAGGAGCTCTTACAAAGATGGAAAATATGCACAAAACAATTAGGGGATTAGATGAGCTGATGTCACTTCTCATCATATTAAAGCTTCAGTTGATCAGTCATAATTCCCACCCATACAGAGTTGCTTTTCATCTTGTTGCAATTGCAGAGCATCACTTTATAATCTTGCAGTTTAAACACACAGTCATCTACCTTCACACAATGGGAATTCACCAGTCCATCCAGACCTCTTGCATATCATGTAGCTCTTTCCCTTCAGCATGTATCTGTAAGCATGGAGATACAGTTTAATATGCACCATAATGTTTACATGTCTTACAAAAATAGTTTCAGGCAAAGCTTACCCCTCGTTGCATTTGGCAAAAACTTTCTCCCCAACATACGTTTGACCTTCATAGTGGAAGTGTCCATTGGGGAGATCTCCGGCGTTGCCACATGATATCTCTGTCAGAAGTTGATATGAGGAACAATGAAAAGGTGAGGATGGAATTTCCAAGATTGAGTTAGGGACAAAAATCAATCTAATTCATAACACCAATGAACTTAGCAGAGGGTAAGGGGTTGATCTCTAAATGAAAATTGTCTTCCACAGACAACATGATATACGGCATGTAACGTTGGAGTTTCTCATTTGGTCTACAGTCAAATATTTGAAAATGACAATACCATACTGTGCTAAAGAATATAATCTTTGAAAGTTTTGTTCAGTGTTACAATAATAAAATTTTATCTATTTTATTGGGATTTTATATCACAACTTCACTTTTTGAAAGTAAAATAATTTTTTATGGGTATCAGAGAAAAAAAAGGCTAAATGCAATACAATTTTATTAAAAAAATAATTTTTGTTTTCATTCCATTCCTAAAGAAAGGAAAATATTGTGCCTTGCTAAGTACATCATGTAAACTACATGGGAAAGTAAGTTTTTTTTCCCCAATCGTCTAAGCATATGAGAAGTAAATAGAGAAGTAGTTAGACAACATCCTGGTTAGAGCTTTTACATGACTGTGGTCCTTTTCCAAAATATCTGATGTCAGAGAGGGAATTATCTACAACTCTTTATCAAAGTGCAATGATTCAAGGACAATATGAAAGTTAGTTCTTACGGCCATACTCAAGCTGACATATGGGTTCTGATTAGGCTAAATACTCAGATTAAGGTAACCTTTTAAACATAATGTTTAAGCATGTATTACACTTTTCAATAAGCCCATATTTCTATATTAAAAAATATTTTTTTATTGATGTAATATTCTAACGTTAAATGTGTTTTCATTGGGTGTAAGCCAATGAAGAAAGTGGAAATAAATGCTTGAAAACATCAGCCTGTTTGTGTAATTACTACACATGGTGTATTTCACTTCGAGAATTAAGTTACCGAAATTAATGAACTTTTCTATAATATTCTATTCCATTGAATAAGACAAAATTTTAATTGGCTGATAAAAGACAAAACAAAAAAGAACGTTTCCCCCTATGCTCAGCAGAGGGGGTAAAAGAGCTTATAAAATTGGTCCAAAATCGCATTTTACTTATTTTGATAAGCATTTCATCCTGTTATTTCGTTAAAAAAGCAAAGCCTGATTATTTGTCACTCTTACTTTCGCATTTTAGAGTCAGTCGGCTCCACTTTCCGTTCCGACACTCCACAGATCTGCTCCCTTTGGATGCAGTGAAGTCCTCGGCGCAGCCGTAGTAAACCTTCTCCCCGCTGCTGAACTTCAGTCTGGATGTGAATTTCTTTCCCAGTCGGGTGTGCGGATACTCCAGCGGAGCTGAACACTCCTGCGCCACCAGAGCTGTTTATTTAGTCCATGAAAATTTAAAGATATTTAATGTTAAAACACTAACAGACAGACGGACGCACGCCAATGAGTTAAAAAAATATCAATTTATCTAAAATATCAATTTATCTATTAATTTTTTTTTACCTGTTGCTAAAAAAGCAAACGATAAAATCACAATGGTCCCAGTGGCGGTCCTCATGGTTGTTGTCCTGTACAAGAAGAGGTTATGAAAAGCAAATACCAACGGGAGAGTCAGATGGAGTGATTTAAAGAAGGCTGGCACAGCCCTGCTGAGGGCAAATGTTTCAGAGAAAGAAAAAAAAAACTGATACAAGGAGACAGTGGGAAGCAAGGCAAGGACAAAACGTCAACAATTGGAATATTTTCAGAGGCATTTCAAAAGTATTTTTAATAAAAGCATTTATTTTTATTGTTGGAAATATTTAATTATTTGTTCGATTCCCTATGATGAAGTATTTCAATATGTTTGATAGTAAAAACAATGCATATTAATAATGCTTTTCTTTTGATATCAATAAATAGTTTAGTCTTCCAGTCTCCAGTCAGCCTTACAAACATTAAATAGAAGAAAAAGAACAAGATGGTTGGAAACACTTGACAGCTCCTCACTAAAACCCCCATTAAATCTAAAACAACAGTGTGAAGTCCCTTTTTACATCATGAAAACAACTAAAAATATAAAGCAATACAGCTGAATAACAACAAAAACAAGTTTATTCCCTAAAACTGATACGAAAGTATGCAACACAAAGAGGTCGAAATTTAAAGCTGTTATTCAAATCAAGAGACTTTTGTTGAATACATTTTGAATTTTAATTTTTGTGGTCTAAATCCGTCAAACATTATCAGTAGGTGAGCAGAGGGGGTTCAGTTCAGTACTTGTTGTGTAGCTATATTGTTATCTTCTGGCAACTACAGTGGCGTTTCTGTTTAACTTTTTTTTTAAAGATATGGATTACCCAATAAAAATTAACATTTATCACCGTTACATGCTTAGCTTGGCAGGAAAAAAACTGGCAGCATATTATCATTTAAGATTGCAGCCCACTGTTAGATATCTGTTGTTTAAGGTTTGATTATATCCTGCAAATCCTTCATTTAGACATCTAGTCATATTTGCTTGTTCTATACCATTTCATTGCAAAGTTTAATACATTTGGAACTGATTAATGTTCTCATATTAAGTATACGAAGTATCACTTTGACTCCTAATCTAGAGTATGTGAAGAGATGTTTCCAGTTTGAGCATATTTTGAAAGATAATTTGCAACTTTGTCTTTTTGTGTGTTTACATCTATTCTTTAATTAACACTTAGATGTAAGCTAATAAAAAGTGGAACATGGAGGTTACATGTACCATTATTGAGAAATGTTGCCCTATTAATCTGTTCAATCCTACTAATAAATTATGACCTTGTGGTGAGTAGTTGTCATGTTTTATGGTTAATAAGAACCCAAGTGCAGAGCAGAGGAATTTAATAACAAAACAAGCAGAACTTGTAAGAGAAACTCAGATGAAGAAGAGTAATAAGAGGAACGAGCAAAGAACATTGAAAACCAGGAGCTTAAAAACTGAGTCAAGGTCAGAGAATGACATTGGATCCAAATTAGCTTAATCAGAGGAATGTGCAGCAGCTGGGAAAAGAAAATGCTGAGCAGGAAAACTGAAGGAAGGAGACTAAATAACACAGAAGGAGCTTAATTGAACACAGAGAAGAAGAAGAAACATAGGACTAAAAAATAAACTAAAATGCACAATAAGAAGACAGGAATGAGTAGAAACCTGAACACCAGTGAATGAATGAAATTATGACCAAACCATAAAAAAGAATTGATAAAGAAACTCTAAATGGCAATGACAACACTTAAAAACAACAAGAAAACAAACAAATGAAACTAGTGAATGTCAAAGTCATTTTCATTTTGGGGAATATCAAGATCATGTGTATTTGCAGAATGTATTGATAAAACTTGTTAACTTTATTGATAAAGTAAGCAGTGTGGAAAAAGGTAAAAAAGTACTGCCCCCTGCATGTGGGAGTTAACAGTCACTTAAATCAATGTTTTGACTATTTTTGTGGAAAATATTTGTAATTGACTCTCAGTTATGCGGTAGCACAAAGGACGTGAGGACATGATGATTTTGCGAGAATTTCTGTGATCATGGAATGAAAACCAGAGAGACTGATTTCTGTAATTTAATTTATAAAAAATAGAGTAGTAAGTAGTTAGACAATATCCTGGTTAGAGCTTTTACATGACTGTGGTCCTTTTTCAAAATATCTGATGTCAGAGAGGGAATTATCTACAACTCTTTATCAAAGTGCAATTATTCAAGGACAATCACAGGCGTCAAAATAATTTTAGATTAGTCTCCAAAGGACTGATTATCTGTTTCCTTCCACATTTTCCTTCTGACTCAATTACTCTCTGATGAAAGTGTTTTCATGTAAAGCAGATTATTAAAAAATGAGCCAGTTTTACTTTTTAAATTTTAAATCTGAAGAGATTGGGTTAGTGATGGTTATAAGTTACAGTATTTACAGTTGCACATGTGTTGCATCACTTGTTTGCTTTTAAACAAAAAACTGAAACAGTGATTCTTCTGACGTCATCACAGCATTTGATGTGTTTTCTTGCTGAAGGAGGTGAGATTTGTCATAAGGTGCCATAAAAACATAAAAAGGTCCCTCACTGGTTTGAGGCTGGTGATGCATGTCTGCTTCTGGAGTTCAGGTTACACCCAATGAGCTCACACAGAACAGGAACATGTCGTTTTTAATTACATTTCAGTACAAGTCCCTTTATTTAATAGACGTGTGCAGACTTTAAAGCTCTCTTTAAGACATACAAATATATCAATATTGTATCCCTTCAATGTAAATATTACTTTGCAAATCCTACTACTTTGAATACTGTTAAGTACAGGTCTTAACAGACTCTCACTAAAATAAATAAATAAAGGCACTTGCTCAATTTAATTCCAAAATAAAAAGTCAGCAACATAAATACAACTCCAACATTACTAAGCAGTTTAAAACTTCTTTGGGTGAATTTGGTGTTGTTAATTATACCTCTAGTATAACAGTAGAAATGAGGGATACATTCAGACACAACAAGACATCATAAAAGAGAAAAAGCAGAATTATTTTCACAGACTAAAGAGAAATCACAGTGTCTCCTGCACTTTTAAAGGGCTAGACAGAATGTTTCATTATTTCTTTATAGCATTTGTCTGTGAGCTGAACCTAAAAAGCAATTCCACAAGCTTTAATCACAGTTTAAAACAGGGTGGTTACTTCAAATTACAACAAGGAAGGACACATTGCATTGGAATGTTTACAAAGGAAATAGAAAAAAGAAAAATTATCAGAGGACAAATCAAGGCTGTCTTCAAGAGAGGCCCTCTTCTTCCCTTTCATACTGACTGAGACAAATTACATTGCAAGTTGAAGTCTTTTTACTACAAATCTTTCATTTGCATATTTGGCATGAACACGGTGCAGATATAATGGCTATCATTCAGAAGCAGTGAGTTCATACATGTACGTGCAAAACCATGCTAAAATGGACAAACTCAAAATAACATAATGTTACACAGAAGAGATGCATTTTCTTAATATGACAGCTGGAATTTTACTGATGATCGGCAGAGCTGGGAAAACATTCCCACAGAGGAGTCAGCCTTGGACGGCTAAAGGAAGGAGTGAAAACACCGAGGCGAAGGAGACTGAAGTTGATTGTGCCAGATTAGAGGAAAATACCTCTATGTGCTTTTTTCTCCTGTTTCTGGAGTGCTGAAGCAATCCAGAGAGTTCTAGAAAAGGAAGAGTGGAGTGCATTAACAGAAGCAGCAGAGCCAAACAGAAATGAGGCATTTGTTTTGACTGGCACTGAACAGGAGTTAATATTGAACTCTGAGGTTTCGAGCCAGAGTAAGACAGGTTGGTTGCAGCTTTCTGGGCTTTAGAAAGGAAGCTATGCTAACAAAGGTCACTTTGTGGGCAACAGCACAAGCAATAACATTGGAAACACTCGTCACATTCATCCTAAAATAGCCTGCATATTACATTTTTCACTTCAGAAACTGTGTTCAGATACTTTAAGCAACAGACTGAGCCTTGCTATTTAATGTATATCCCATTTCTTCAAGTTGCAACAACAAACTTTAGTGACAATTTTATGAGCCAGGCCAAAAAAAAAAAAAAAAGGAAAAAAGAAGGCGTGCACACATTTAAAGAGAAAGCCAAGTACGGTACATGAAAATAAAAACATGAAAGGTGTGGTCTCCATGTGTTTTCACCCCCGCACCAAGTAACCACCCTGTGTCACACCAAATGTTTTCTCTATAAGCATTTTTTCAAAAGGACTTTAAAAAAGATTTGAACATCAGTTTTCAATAATTGCAACAGATTCTAGATTGGATTTAATAAATATTCTTTGATCTAAACCACTACTGCTCTGGCTGGATGTTGACCTTCGTCTTCATAAAGTATTCAGCTCCACCCATCAACTCAGACCAGATTCCCTCTCTGGACTGAGGAAAAGCATCCCAATAGCATAAAGCTGGCACTTCCACTGTTTGTTATTCTGTGGATGGTTTGCTTTGTTACAAAGTGTGTAACACTTTGTAACAAAGTGTGTAACAAAGTGTTACACATGTTGTTTTGGGCCTTGTGTAATACTTTGTATTAAGGCCAGCTATTTCAATTTTGGTCTCATCAATATTCCAAATGTTTGCTGTTTACATGACAAAATGGCAATATTTTTATTTATTTAATTTTTTACAAAACAACTTTAAAGGGCTATCTGGGATTCAGGGGACTTTAAGTGGACCTTTAAGGGTTCCATTATTGGTCTTTTGATGTAAATTTGTCCTGATGCCGATTAACCACCCAGTGTTGCAACACCTCAAACTGAGGAGGTCCTAAAGTCATCCCAGATGCCCCATTTTTCATGTGGAGGATGGACCAGTAGTTACTCCAACCTTCTCCCACTGAGCAGATCTTCTTTACGCATCCCCAACTCCAACTTGTAAATAGTTAAATACTTTTAACAACCCAATTAGTTCAGGGTCACATTTATCTGTCATACAAAACTTTTCAGTGCTACTCCAATCCAATGTGACCTTCTGCTCTGTGTTACCAACAGTACTGAAGGCTAATTTTTTATTACTGTAATTTCCGGACTACAAGCCGCGGCTTTTGTCACACGCTTTCAACCCTGTGGCTTATACAACGATGCAGCTTATTTATGCATTTTTTCTAAAGGCCGCCAGGGGCACTCGAGCAGAAAAGGTAAGAGTGAGACATGTGGAATATATCTGTCGAGGAAGACGCAAGTTTAATGTAACTTAACACGTCTCAGTGCACAGGAGGAAGATGAGGTCGGCTCTCAGTGACTTTTACCAGTATGTTTTTTTAACCAGCCCTGTTAGTGCTGTTACTACCGTATTGCTGGTGTGTTACTGCCACGTCACAGGAACTGTTTGGAAAGAAAAGCTAAGGTATATTATTAAAACTTTGAAAACTCTTTCTGTGTACCGTCTGTATGTAGGCACATGCGGCTTATAGACAGGTGTGGCTTATGTATGTACAAAATGGTTTTTCATTTAAAAATGTACTGGGTGCGGCTTATAATCAGGTGTGGTCTATAGTCCGGAAATTACGGTACATTTCATAGTTGGCTTGACAAGACTTCAGTGGCTGCGGGAGGTTTCTGCATGATGGTCCATCATTTGAAAAAGGCTAATTTAAAGTCTCAAACTGCATAAACAGTTTGCTGCTCCGGAAAACTCTGTCCACAAATGTTAAGAACAAAATCGGCAGCAAAATAAAATTCCTGCAGGAGTTCTGCTCCCACTGACAAATTATATTGTCACTTCGATTACACAGGAACTGAAAGGCCTGCAGTTAACTCCTAAAGTAACACCCACAGGAAACCACAAGGCCTGCTCAAAGTTAAAACATTTTGAAGACTGTTTGGGCTAACTCCCATGGCCAAACTTCTGTTTGCAGCAATAATATAAGCATGATTGGCTTAACATTTAAACAGTAGCTAATTTAGTTTATTTGTTGTAGTTTTGAGCAACTCTTAAATTGTTTCATTTCATTTGTAGATTTAAATAGAGTGCCTACAAAAAGTAATCACCCCCTGGGATGATTTTGCCTTTTCTAAATTACTTTTACAAATCCATCTTGATCCAAAAAAGCTTGACAAGAAACTTTCATGCAAAAGTGAAAACTGATTTCTACAAAGTCGCATAACATCAGCGACGCCATACAAAAGAGTAAATGTAAGCTTGGCAACAATTGTTGCCGCTAGCATAATACATAGACAGCACTGTGCTATGTGCCAATGGTTTGCCTGTTTATTCTACATGCCTTGCTGTTTCCACGCAGCTTAAAATATCAGATATTTTAGATCCTCCAGACCTGAAGGAACCTCAAAATGATGTCTTCTACATCACTGTCATTCCCACAGTGGAAACCCTTACCAAACCGTCACCATCCCAAAAGGCAACTCTTTCCACAAAATGTGGCCTATGCTCTGAATGACGACTACAAGATGATGCAACGCCTGAAAATAGTTTAGGAGTCGGACCGGGCCGAAGTGTAGTGCTTAGTCTGGTGGAACAGGGAGCATTTCCTCCCAGATGCACATTTGTCATACTAACATTTTTACCCGACTTTGCCTCTTTGATGAAATTACTAAATGAGGTTAAAGGTCACTCGGCACATTGAGACAATGACATCTGCAGGATGTAGCATCGAATCTTTATGTATGTAAAATATTTCTGAACACTCTTGTAACCATTCTTTGTTATAATAGATTATGCAGGTCGTAATTTTTTCTATTCTTTTATATGTGTAAATAGGCCAGATTTGTGTAATTTAGACTATGCAGTTTCCCACTGGCAACAATTGTTGCCTATTATAAAACCTACATTTTCACTAACATAATCAACATAAAATGTAATAATTCATAAATATCATGTGCTAGGCAGGTCCAAGGAATGAAATGCGTGCACTTATTTTGCAGGACAAAATTTGGGATTAAACGGGTTAATTGTCATTATTTTGTGGATATCGGTTTTCAGCTTCACATGAAAGTGTTTTTTGGTCAAGAAAGGGCAAAACATCCAAGGGGTTGAGTGCTTTTGTACCATATCTGGGAATTAACTGGTATTATAAATTACAGAATATTTTTGCACACTGACTAAAAGCAGTTACATTTTTACTGGACACTGACCTCTCTTTGCAGCGATTCAATGCCCTCGGATATCCGTGTACTGGCAAAAGCTGGAGGACGGAGAACGGGTGAAGGTGAAAAGTTGCCCATACTGTACAAACGGGGCCGTTTAATCTGGTCTTCGGTGGACAGCGGGTCGAAGCTACTCCTGCGGAATAAAGGTGGCGGCGTTCTCACTTTGATCTGTTCAAAGAGGAGCACAAAAACATGTTTGGGTAAATTAGCCATTTGTTTTAGAAACTTTGTAGATCTGAAAATACTTGTACTCTGAAACAAATCAGCACCAGTGAGTAATCTGTTACCAAAACAGACAGAAATACAAAAGCCATTGCCATGTTGGTTTCAATAGGCAGCATATTCCTTGCTACAATAGCAGGATGTTTCTCAAGAAACATGTTGCTGCATCAACACCCACTGTCTGAACACATGGTAATTAACAACTATTTATAAAAAACTCCAGAAACAAGAACAACGTTTGCGTGTCACCACAAATAGATGAGTGTGTCAGAGGAATTATTGTATGGGATTGCCTAACCCCATCTATTTCTGGATAAAGCCCAACTGACTGATTCAGGGATGACGTTTGATCAGAAGAACATTGCTCATCAACATTTCTAGTGCCGATGCATAAAAAATCTGTTTTCTACATACAGCATAAACAGATTTCTGCAAAACAAATTCATTAAACAACGCCAGAATACCACTTTCACCATAGAAAACAATCACTTTGGAAAAGCTGAGGTTCTGTGTTAATGGACAATGTCATTTGTTTAAAGCAGTGTTTCTCAAACTTTTTCAGACTGAGGACCACTTAACCCATTTAACAAACAGTCATGGACCACCGAACCTGAACTCGCCCCTGCGATAACACATTTTAACATATGATGCAACCTCAAATTAAAATATTAGTCTCTTAAATCACATATTATTTTCTTTGTTCATCCTAATGAGTAGAGAGGTGCTGTTTGGTAAATGTGACTGACCACAACACAGCCATCAACAGGTCTACTTGGGCATTTTGAGTTATTTACAAATTCTGAAAATGTAAACTTTCCAATGATGTCAAATGAAAATCAAAAAAAGTTGTTCTTTACTACCAAGTGTTATGTGCTTTAATAACATTTAGGGCTATTTGTGATTTAGAAGCACAATTAAAGAAAAATAGACTTGAGTTGCTTTAGCGGGAAAAAAAAAGTCCTTTTCTGTACCATTAAATATAATCTATCAATTTCTATCAATTGTATTTTTTCATAGTATTTTATTTATTTAATGTAATCATTTTTAATTAAATAAAAATAACAGTAGCCATAGACATGTAAGCAGAGCATCATAAGCAAGCAAAGTCATAAAAAACAAAGAACAGTTCTCACTAACTGAGACGAGTTCTACCGCTCACCCCATAGAGCCATTCAAAGGAATTCAATTGCTAGTGAAGGACACATCAACACTCTCAGCAGCTGTGACGCAGCTTCCTCGGATCATATAATATTCCTGGAGTTGTTTTCTTTCCAACGGTATCTGCAGATTTTCTTTTTTCATTGAGCGACCCGGTTTTAAGCCAGTTTTACGTTATTACTTTTACCACAGTCCTTTGGTAAGCTAGCTGTAGCGTCGCACTTTGAGCTGACGTCATGGCAAATAAACGGTCGTTTACATGCAGCACTTCGCCAGAGGTCCGGGGACCACAGTTTGAGAAAACCAGGTTTAAAGCAAAGTTTGGTATGGTGCTGAAACGAATACAGATCAAATCTGAGACTCAGGAGTGATGCTGTATGTTATCTGATGTTTGTGTGTTACTGCAATGAATCTGTCTTCTTGATAACTGCGCAAGTTGGACTGTTATACCTAAAATTTTCTAAATAAATGTTTAAAAACAAAAGTTAGTAGTATGGACGGACGGATGGGTAGATGGACCTTTCATCACTTGAAACAGAGACACAAAGAATGGTGGATGGATAGATGGACAGACAGACTGAGAATCAAGTCTGCAAAAACAATTATTTTATTTTTTTTACCAAGCCCTGGAAAATCCTTCAATCATATTGTTTAATTCATATTAATAATGGAGTTTATTTCTGTAGCTTGCATTTTTGTGGATCTGAGTTAAGATTTTACCTGAGAACAGTGTTATTTAGTGTGGCTGGGTGAACATCTGACATTTTTAAGCAGGTAAATATTGTAAGGTGTAATTTTGGTTGGAATTCCTAAGAAGATATTGGCTCCAAGCAAGTCTATCCTGTCCTGACAGGTCACACACCTTAGGAACACATACTTTATTTTAAGCGAGGCTGACGGTGATGGCCAAACTTTTTGTAAAACACCAACTTACCAATGGTCTGTCCCTGTGAGTGTTAACAGCTTCCACTTTCAGATCAAACATTTCCACTTTGCATCCTAGCAGAGGCAGAAGGAGCAGAAATGTATCAAAACAAGAAAAAAAAAAAAGACAGATGTTTAACTTTCCAATAAGCAGAATAATGACTTACCATAAGCCACTGGGGTGAGTTTCAGGACAGTATGCAGAGGACACTTTATGTAGGGTAGATCATCTAAAGATAGTAAAAGCACAAAATGACTGGTGAGGTCAGGTTGTGGCTTTATCCAGTCTCATTTGGTTTGCCGCCTTATAAATGTTTGTGTTTTTTGTCACTTCCATAGGAAGGCACACCCATGCTCTGCTCTATGAGCTATACACAACACACTGCTGTGGCCAACTCTGAAGAGCCACGTGCCCACTGGTGGGAGAACATTCAGACAAAATACCAGTCAGTCGGACCCACACTTTGGTTTGTGAACTCATCTAACTGTAGCCAAGCCTTAAGCAGATGCTGTTTCATGGACCACTTCCAAAAACTGAGGAAATGTCTGCACATGAATAATTATAGTTCAGTCAAAGATCATTTTTGAGTCATTGATGTTTGTTTTTATCTAATTTATTTTTAAATGAGATAAAAATAAAACATGTTTTTGTGACACTAGCACCGTTATTGACACTTTCTTCAAGGAGGCTGAACTAAAAATGATCCCTGGTTAAGAACGCTGCAGAAAAAATGAAAGATTAAGTATTTTTAATCTAGTTTCTGATGCAAATTTCTTAGTCCACTTGAAATAAGACAAAACTAACTTACAAATAACTTTTCACCACGATGCAGGAGCTTCTTTAAAGTGAAAAGCTAATTAATATTGATTTAAAAAAGTGTTAGTTCCACTAGAAGATTATTTCACTTCCAAGAGAGTTTTCCTGTATTATTATAAGTGAAATAATCTGCTAGTGGAACAAATACTTTTTCATCAGTGTTAAAGAATTATTGACTTAACACAAGCTCCTATATTTTGTAAGTTGCTTTTGTCTTATTTCAAGTGTACTCAGATATTTGTACTCGAATCTAGACCAAAAATACTTGGCAAAAATTTGTGTTTCCAAGCCTATTAATACAAAACCTTTGCAAAAAGAAGAATGTGGGACAAAAGGGTGCACATGCAACAGAGACAACCAAAGTCTTGAAAGAATTGTGTCGCAAAGCTTGTTCAAGCTTTTGGGGAAGCTTTGCAAAAAATATGGAGAAGTATTGCTCCTGTCTTCAACCACAGTTTCATATCGGTATTATTGCAAACTGTAAAAGAAAACTGATGATCAAGACAAAGTTTCTTCCTAAGAAGAAACACATGTATGATCCAGTAATGGGTTAAGGTCAAAATGCAAAAACCACCGAGTGTTACTGCTCTGCAATAATCTGGTGAAGCAGGACTTCAGTAAAAATATAAATATCTCTATTAAATCTCTTCCTGTGCTAAAAGTGGGTGTATCTGTTTTTGTTTTACCAAGGTTATAGACTTTTCTGAAACTACACCACCCATCTTTAAGGTCTGGTACTCCCACCACCAAAAGTCTGGCAAATGAAAAAGGTAAATAAATAAAACCTGCTACACATTTATGAAAGATGTAATGATGTTTGTGTGCTATTACTGTTCAGCCCACTTGCAGTGCTTTGCAAAACTATTTATGCAACCTGGAAATTTTTTACTTAGTGTCACAATACACCCACAAACTTCAATGTATTTTGCTGGATGGTAGCACAAAGCAGCACATCATCGTGGGTTGGAAGGGAAATTTCCTTCAGCTAAGTTGATGGGAAGATGGGTGCAGCTAAATTCAGAGACTGTAAAAGACTTACACTGCTTCATAACACAACACTCACATAAATGGTTTAGATCAAAGCATGTTATGAGTAAAAATGGCCAAATCAAAGTCAATGACTAAATCAAATTAGGAGTCTGGAAATACTTAAAAACTTCAAAGAAGTTCTCCAACCAGTTGGACTTATTGTGTTTTGCTAAGAAACATTTTAGTATAAATATGCTAAGCTGGTAGAGACATAAACCAAAATACCTGCAGCTGAATGAGGAAGGTGGTTCAACAATGCCAAATTTTTCTGTTTTTTATCTAGAAAAAAAATCTGAAAATCATTTATGATTGCCCATTTATTCTACCTCAGAATCATGAACTATGGTCATCAACTATCATATACAATCCCCATGGTTGTAATGTGACAATATAACTCCAACGGGCATGGATACTTTCACAAAATACCTAAAGACGCAACATACACATTTATGTTCAAACCTACATTTTTACGTTAATAAACCTTGTTAATCAAGATGATCTTAGTGAAAATATTTAAATTTGCACAATTAGACAACTTTGTGAGCCCACAGTAGTGTGAATTTGTAATGTAAGGAAGAGTAAGTGTTTTATGCTAGTAACCTGCGCCCTTGTCCAAGAAATAAGCGAGCAAACAGCGCATGACAGCCTGATGGCAGATGACCAGAACGTCGCCTTGTCGCTCCAGCTCCATGATAACCGGCTCCAGACGCTGAACCAGGTCTTGGTAGGACTGTTAGGAGCAGCACATATTTTGTTCAAGACTAGTAATATATTACCATTTAAACCTCCTTCAGGGAGAAATAAAAGGATATTACCTCTCCACCAGGGTAGCGGTAATGATATTTGTCCTGGTCTCTCATAGCAAACTCCTCTGGGTACTTTTCCTCAATTATCGCATAGGTCATTTCCTCACACACTCCCTGAAACATAACCAGCATCAGTCAGGCAGTCAGGACTTTCTGCATGAATCTGACCCTCCAGCTGGTTCATAAGGACACATACAGCGTCAATTTCGTTAAGTATCTTCCACTGCTCGTAGGGGACACCCAGCTCCTCTGCTGTCTGAATGGTACGCTTCAGCTGGCTGGTCCAGACCTTCAGGTCAGACAGGTTGTGCTCTTTCACAAACGCTTTCAGCTCCACAGCAAACTGTGAAAGACAGCATACAAGAACACTCAGGCTGGCAACTAAACATGTTACACGGTATCTGAAGGTATAAGACTTTTTTTAAGACCTTTTTAGTACCTCAATGAATGAAGTTTAAGAGAATAAAACTGATATAGCTGATTGTTGGGGGAATCCTGCTGGATTACAAGTATAATAAAAACAGTGAAACGTGTCAAGTCTGTTTGTGGCTCTTGCCAGCAGTTTTGTGCTTTTCACACTATATATGGCTCTCTATAGCCTGGAATTTGTAATCATAAATCTTTTTCCATAGGCCTACTTGTCTTTTTAATACATCTGCAGACCTGCAAAACATCTTAATTGGAATTTCAGACTTTGCCCTATTTGTAGGATTTTAGTCAACCGAGACAAGTTTTATGGTTAAAAACACCCAAGTTCACCTTATCACTTTGAACACACTATGACAAGGGACTCTTCTGTCTGTAAAGGTTAAACGTGTCACATCTGCAAAAAACTCTCTTGTGTATCTTCTGTATTAAAAATATTTATAGAGGTAAAAATTAAAATGTCTTCTATAATTAAGTAAATGAGCACCTTCTTTCCTCTCTCTGATAGGCCAGAGTCGCCTCCCAGGCGCCCCTCCAGATTGTGGAGGCTCTCTCCGTGCCGACAAAGGTAGATGGAGTGGGAGTGCACATGGATGTTCATCAGGTAGTAGACTATCTTACTTTGGATGGAATCCTGCACCTTGTTCACCAAGAAGCGACGGCCAACGTTCATGACCTTAATGAAGGACAGGTTCCTGTGAGTCACAGTTAAAAAAAAAAGGAGCAGTCAATCGGAAAAATTTACATAAACAAAGACAAGAAGAAGACCGTCAAGGTTGAAAAGAAGATTGCCCTTCCTATGTTGTAACCTTGTCACATGTACGCAGGACAGGACGTAAGCTGTAGCACAGAAATTGATACATTTCAATCTTAGTTTGAATCTTAGTTTAGATTTACTGACTTAAAAGAGACACAGTTTCCACCTGCTGGACAAAGTTGGAAGGACACACAAGTTTTTTTTGTTTTTTTAAAAAAAAAAAAAGGCAACAAAAACAAAACTGCTTTTCACCCTAAAGCATTCTGCTCGAAAATATTCTAAGAAAAATAAAATAGATTTAATTTAATTACAATAGTGACAGAAACAAAAACCTACATATCAAATAAGTAACCTTACATGTCATGTTTGTCTGGGTCTAAAGGTTGATAGGTGACTTTATAACACTCTATTCTCTTTAGAAAATCGTCCATGACACGTTCTCGGTCCCTTTCAGGGTAATCTGGGCTGGAGACCTTCACTTCCTTTGAGGGACAGAGATTTAAAAAGGTGATTCAGAGTGAGGTTTTGACATTTAAAGAGTGGGTGTTTAATTGAATACACAATAAATAAATAAATAAATAAATAAATAAATAAATATTTACCATAATGTTTTCAGCTATGACCTCGGGATCATCACATACTGATTCCACAAAAAAGACCTAACACAAAACAAGCAGAACAAAAAAAATTGAAAAATATTATAGCACAACAGATCACTAGAAAAATCCCTACTGTAGGAAGAGTAAGATTAATTAAAAATAATAAAGCCGTTGAAACCCAGTGAAGCTGGGTTCACTGGGTTTCAATGGCTGAAAGACTCGGTACTTTCAGACCGAGTCTGAAAGTATTTATTTCTTATTTATTAATATTTTTCTGACCTTGAATGAATTTTCTTGTGCAAAATTAAGGATGAGTGTCCTTCTCTCCCTGGTAGTGTTGGTGGCATCAAAAACCTGACCAACAACAGAAAACATCTTAGAAAAATAAATAAAAGAAAAAAGGAAATCTTTGTGTTCAGTTTTAGGATCCTTACAGCAATGTGGCCTCCTTCCTCGCTCAGATAGGTTTTAACGTCCTGCAGTGCCACCAAAGCACACTGTCTGTGGAGGCAAAAATAAATCACCTTACAAAACCATGAAAAAGTCTTAAACGAAACTTAATATTTTGTTTTGAGTGGGTCACACAGCCACAGTTCGACTTAAAAGAACTTACAGCTAACTTACAGCTAGAACTAAAGACTTACAGCGGATGAGCAGCATCTGAAATTCTTATCCTTAAAATACATTTTACTGTTGTTGTTGACGCAGTCAAAGTTGTTCAGGACTAAAAAAAAATGTAGCCTATATATATATATATATATATATATATATATATATATATATATATGTATGTTTATTTCTCCAAACTACACAATTTTTTTCTACTTTGTGTTGGTCTGTCAAATAAAACCCGAAGACAATCCATTATGGGGTTTCCAAAATGTGTGAATGCTTTTGTAACCCACTGTAAAGAAGATCTTTGTCACTCACTTTCTAATTTTCATTGCCTCTTCATTGTCATGTCTGAAGAACTCATAGGACTTGTATGACTGCACAGCTTCTCTCCTATAAGCCCCAAGATTAAAGACTGCAAGGAAAACAGAGTGGAAAAAAAGAGATCGAAAGGCAGAGATCAGGATTAAAGTCTGTGTGCTGTCTAGGCAGTGACCTTCGTTTAAACAGCCTGAGCCACGAAGGCTCTACTGCATTCCTTAAAGGTGAAAACAGAAACTACAACTTCAAACAGAGCAGTGCTACGGGGGGCAACACTCTCTGAAACTCCTTAGCCTAAAACCCAACATTGTTATGAGTCATATGTTTTAAAAGTACTGCAACATTAACAAATAAGCAATGTATAATAGTACCTCAACAACTTTTTTCATGTGGTTTCCACTGTTTTTATTTGCTTCTTGTCTTGTAGTGCGATCAAAATGTTCTTCCCTGAATGAAGATCCTGCATGTTTTCTGAGTACTGACCCTTTGTTGGAACTCCGATCCAGTTGAGATAGCGTGTCAACTTCTTGGAAATGTACGTTTTCCCCCTTGCAGGCAACCCAATCATCACTATCAGAAGTGGAGAATTGGTCATGTAGTAGGCCCAAGCTGCAGTTCAGAGACACAATGAAATAACAGCATTTAGGCTCTTGAATTTGTGAAAAATATTTTATGGCCTCTTGGAGTTCCTTCCAGGTCAAGGATTCAAAGGTTTAGAGGTCAAACAGACGTATTTTATAAACAACTACGGAAATACACTGAGTACACTAGCAGCAAGACGTGGGAGTGTTACGTAATGATCCAATGTCACCTCTGCACATGTGTGAACTGGGTAATGTTTGTAATGCCACCTGTTTCAGGTTGCAGTTTATGATTAATTGTTCTCTGTGTTCTGGAGTACAGCCGCCGGCGCCGGGTTCAGTGTTCCAACCCTTGCAGGCTTGAATTGGGAGTGGACAATGTTAATTTTTTTTTTTCTTTTCTGCTCCAGACCGCACAGGGAAAGATAAATCTATCCAAACAGGGAGCTGGCAAGAACAGACTTGACTGAAGATTCTCATAACAGAAACTCAGGTGCTTGGAAACCTTCATGTTAGAGCTCACATGCATTCTTGATAAAAAAAAAAAAAAAAAAGAAAGAAAAAAAGAGAAGTTTAAATGTCATTCTACAACAAAAGGTCTGATGACAAACATTTTTATAAACAGGGGTTATTCTAATATTTACAGACCTTTTGAGTGAATGCATCAGTGTATACCTTTACAAACACACTGACACATACCAGTAATGAGAGAAGGTGCGTCACAGTTGACATTTAGCATTGTGTGCTGGCTGAAACTGTATCTTGTGTTGCTCGAGGCTCACAAAGCTGGGACTCTTTATCAAGTGAACATTTTGAAATTTACAGCCCAATCTTAAGAGAACATGCTAAATAATACAGTAGTTAGGGGTCACACAGAGTTCAATATTTTAAAAAGAATGAGTTAGGAGGTTCAGTTTTGCATTCCACCTTTAGGAAACAGAAAAACAAATCACTCACAGCCCTTCTTCTCATTGCTCTTTAGGTCCATCCTTTTGGACTTAGTGGAGCTTTCTGAAGCAGTACAAAGTTTTTTGTGTATGGCAGCCATTACTGGGCCTGATGATGTCCAGTTACAGCTGGCGTAGGGACAGCAATCGCTGGTCTCTGGGAACTGTGCTATAACATGTCACACACTGCATGAGGAAAAAGCACAACAGTCAGATTGCACATAATCAGAATCAAGGGAAAGTAAAAACAAGATGTTATGCAAATAAAGAAATCATTGGGAAAATATTTTATATGTTTAGTAAAGTATAATTGGCATATTCTCAAAGATAAAATAGCAATGTGGTTAAGTTAACAATTTATAATGCTAATTTTATTCATATAACTTGTTAAATAAAAAATGTGGTTAGCAAAAAAAATGCACACTTTCAAACCAAAGAGTGAAGTTACATAATACAATTGATACAATCAATACCTATGTAAACTTTATGTCTGATCAGAATATAAAAAGGAACATATTTCAGTATAAATATACAATAGTAAACTAGTATTATCATTACTAGTCAATTTAAAATATTGATTTGGTTATGTCATTATGGAAAAATAACGCAGTGTTCCTTCTCATGGGCTTATTTAATTACATTTGAATAAAGTGATGCTCAACGGTTGAACATGTTAGCTAAAACTTCCCCATGTCAGTATTTGCATGTCAAAGCTGTACAACAAGAGCATTGTAAGTACCGGGGTTCGGAATTTTAATGGTTTTCATATGAACATAAATCGCCACTCTGATTGCAAGACTAAAGGCAGAAGTCAGGATTAATCTTTGTCAACCTGTTACATACTGTACAGAACAACCGGGAGTTGCTACTGTACATGAACGCGAAATGACAAGAGCTGAAAACTTGTACGTTTACAAATAGAAAAGGCATCCTGAGGAGAAACTCTGCAGCATAAAAGCTTGATTGAAGAAAAAAAAAAAGAAAAAAGGATAACATACCAAAAACCAGCCCAAGAGCAACGAATATCCAGTCTACTTTCGTCAATGATGCTACAACTTGACCTGAGACGCGGACGTCAAGTTAACGTCCCTTTCTTCCTGTCTGCTTCAGCTCCGCCCCTTCGATCGCTGTTCTTCTACGGGAAGTTCAACTCTGAAGTTAAAGTAGCAGTTCCGGTGAATTGTTTCAAAATAAAGTAAAGACGTTATTCTAAAGCTATTTTCTTCCTGCTGAGGCTGCGGAGCACTGAAAGTACTTTACCTTGTTCTTCTAAGATACACCTTATTTACACTGCTGACTATAAGTATTAGTTTAATCATTCTTTATTGTGTTTTTAAGTGTTTCTTCTACCGTAATAGGTTATTTTGTAAGCATGTTATTTATTTGTATTTATGTCTTCATTTTGAATAGCCAGAATTTGCACATAACCTTACATTTTTATCTGTCTAAAGTCATCATCTTTATGTATTAAAGTTAGATGATCATTGTTGCTTGAGTAGCCTTTTAGGAGAAATATTTTATTAGAGAGTTACTTTTTACTTGTACATGTTATGTGTGGTAGGTGCGATACTTTAACTTCTTAAGTGGTCCATCTTTGGTTGTGAATTGCAAATTGGTTAAAGCTATAAATGCCAAAGTATTCAGTATTGCTTAACTCTTGTCCCAATGTGAATAAACAATGAAGAAATAATAATTTTAAAAAATAACTATATAACAATAACAAAAATAAGGTAGGATAATGTAAAGAAGGGTAAGACTTTTTTCTGTTATATTTGGCCGTATTTAAATAAAATACATTTTTAAATTTCTAGTTTGTTAATTTAATTTAATTAAAGTTTTTCTATGGTTTTGTATGACCTCTGCTTTCTATCAATGTTTTATTCTAAAAGTATTTTTGCTTTAGTTTTGTTGAAAGTAAAGTAGAACAATTAAATAATACCAAACAAACCATCAAATGTGTGTTAAAATAATGTTAGCTAGGATTGCATAAGGCGTGGAAATTCATTGAACTTTTGAAAGAATTGTATTTTGTAAAGTAAATAATCCCTACTCTTCACTGACTGACTCAACGTTTAAATCACTAAAACATATTAGATATTTTAATAATATATCAAAGTTTTTCTTTTTTAAAGTTTGTCTTTGATAACAAGCCAGTAGGGGGAGCTATAATCAAGAGATGGACAGGTGATGTGTACTGAATTCTTTTTTTCTTGAGGTTTTGTTAAATGGGTCAAGGATGAAGTAACTTTGAAATGTTTATAGATAAGGATTCATGATGACTGTGTTGCATTGTGTAAATATGTAGAAGTACACAAAAAACACACACATTGCGTCCATATGTGAGAAAATTACTGGTACCAGTACAGTGTCATTACTTCTAACACGGGTTACCTTTTACAGCCTGAATGCTTGTTTTTGTTGCTGCTTTACAATCTGCAGCAACAAAAAACAAAGAGTACATCAGAGATTACATTAGGTAATACCTGCTGCAGTTTCTGTTCTAGACAATCAGAAAAATAGAATATATTGTCCGAATTTTCATAATACAATTGTCCATATTGAGTGTATGAACTGCAGTTTTTGTTGTCTTTATGGCAGGTGCTCTTTTTTCTGACTAGGGCTAATATGAAGCAAAGGAAATCAGTTACTGATCCTTGTTTTATTTTTGGTTATAAAGCAAATGTAACAACTGAACACAAAACAATTTGGAAACACAAAGACTGGTTTGCTGTATTTTTTCTCTGTGCCAAGTATAAGAAGAGTTAATAGAATTGAGACAATTCATAAATTTTATACACAATAAATAAAAATATGCATTCCAAAAACTCAGTGGCATTCCTCTTTAATTCTACATCTAATGTAATACAGAAAATATGCCACATAAATCATTGCAATCACAATTCTTATCTTTGAAAGAAACTAGGCTCACAGTGTCTACCTAATACACAGTTAACTTTAAACAACCCTTCATGTGTAAGATATGTGCTTCTCGTGTAAAATTATTCAGTACAACAGATTCTGGAACTACAGTTTTTGCTTATTTGACTAGCTGGCTCTCTGAGAGGACAGATATGTGGCCAGGGAGATGAGGCCACTAAGGATAGGTTCTGCAGTAAGAATGTTTATTTAATGGTTATGTATTTCAGTCCATCAAGCAGCCACAATAAACAGATTCCTCACATAGCTGGAAAAATATTGCCTCACTCACGTGGTGGCTGAAAAGCACATTAGCAAAATGCACCTCCAGAGTTGCACCTTCCGGTCAACGTTTGTCCATTTTGTAGCCCTTTGAAACTCGGGAAGTACTGGTAAACTGTCTAAAGATCCCTGATCGGAGGTCTTGCTCTCGGTGTATGGGCAGATAAAGGGATCCGGCTCAAAGATGACACGAAAAAAAGAGAGAAAGGGCATTCACCATTCGTCACAGTTATAAACGCCAACGCACAGTACATACCCTGAATGCCTCACACAGATCATTCGCAAGACCCAGTTAAAGTAACACTGAAAGTTTACTGGTAAGAATCTTTGTATATTTTATATTAAAGAAAGGCCATGCTTTCAGAGATTACACAGTAACAATAAAAGATCTGCAGTAATGTTTAGAATTTACTAGAGGTGTAATATTAACTTGGCAGCTAATATTACCATTGGATCATGAATGAGTGCAATAAAGAAAGACAGCAGGAATGATGACCAGGACATGTAGCAAAGGGATGTTTAATGATTTCTTTGGACAATGAGGTGCACATGTCCATTGTTGATGTTATACAAATAGAACTGATTATGCAACGCTGTATCAGCATTCCCAGTTCAACATCCTTTGCTTGATCGTTTATGACTGACTCAAAGAAGAAGCAATACATATTCTGAGTGTCACACAGTAACTGACCAGTAGGGGGAGAACCAGCTCTATACCAACCGAAAAATGGAGGGACAAAAGTGCCAGAAATCTATTAAAAAAAACAAAAACTGAAATATGTGATAATGTAATTGAAATTGGTAATGCATAACTAAAGTATTTCTAGTTACATAAATATTCCAATTTATAAAATGCATAGGTATTAAAAACACTGTTTTAACAAACTGAATTTATTACAAAAAGCATATATGCTTATTTCATAGTCCTGTTCGCAATAATTTATTTGATTGGTCAGATTTACTAATCAAAATGAAATTGTGATCGCATAAGATAGACAAGGTGATTGTTCTGTAGTTATCTGCTGCACAGATTAAAGCAACCAGGTATTAGGGTCTACTGTGGATGTGCAAGTAAAATGAGATAATGATAGAATGCTTAATGATTAATTCATATTTAATTTGATGTAGTAAAATATTTAATCTATTTTGAACTTGTTTCATGTAATCATTTCATTTTTAAGCAATCACATACTGCATAAGGTTAAACATTTTTAAAAAAGAATCTATTTGGTGAATTGCAGCACTTTTGGCCCTCTATACCTGTATGTCTGAAGGATTATTTGCAAAGTCCAGCTCCAATCATAAAGTTATCAAATTTATTGTTTTGAAAAAAATATTCTAATTAAAATCTATAAGACATGACATGTCACAAATGAAGAGGCAAAACACATAATAAAATGCAGTTGAACTCAAAACATATTTAAATAAAAATTTAAATAAGTGATCAAATGAAACTGAAATGAGAGTTGCTAACTTGGCAGAGTAGAAATTTTCTTGCATTTCAAACATTTGCTTAAATTACATGTTTATGTAATTTATATTAAAAATGAAAGTCAAAAAATACGTCATTACATTAAAACTTAAAGTAAAACAGTTGTACCTCAGTTTGATTCTAAAAAAATAAAATAAAATAAAAAATCATGATGCAACAAATGAGAAAACAGACATGTCATTTGTCGTATTAAGACTGTACAAAACTGCACCACACTTGGGAGAGGGAGGAGCATCTCTTACAGGAACGATTATTACGTCCAGATGCATAAGAAGTGTTTTTGAAAGGTACAGAGCATTTGGCCAATTGTTTTAAACTTATATAGCAAATATTCAATGTATAGTGGTTTTACTATCAAGTGTTCAACCTGAGATTTTCCTTCCAACAGCACAGTTTACTTTTTTGTCCTTCACATTAAGATAAACAATTTAAGAATGGACACCTGCAGCTTGCAGTGGTCTGAATTAGATTATTGCTTTCCTATTTTTATTCCTTACCAGGAGTGAGTAACCCTCCCTCCCTCCACCCTCCCCACCTCACGCTGCGGCTTGGTTGAACGGGAACACCACATTGAGAGGTGAATGTCTTGGTCCCCCACATCCCATCGGGATGCAGTGAAAAGTTAGAATGATTAGGAAAATTAAAAGGTGGCCGAACTTGATCTGTGGTGAACTGAAAGTGCGGTGACCAAGTCATAAGTTCATACATTCCACTATAGATGATTAAGCAGTCTTTCCATAAATCCCTTGCTCAAAAATCAACATAAGATTGGATATTGACCGACAGCTTCAGATGAATGTTTGTGAAAGGGAGGAATAGAGGAAAAAGATGAAGTGAATGATTGCATCAAGTGCTAATATATCATGACAGTAAATGTACTCGATTTATAAAAAACTAACTTGGTGCTTAACACTGACCTCTTTCTAACAATTATTCTGGTATACAGCATTTACAAAATTAACATTGTAATAGTGTGTTATTTATAATATATGCTACTGCCTTCCTCTTGTTCTCTTCGGTTCAAACGCCATCTTGTATTCCTCACACATTAAAGAGCTTGCACCACACGCCAAATACAAAGAGAGAACAGGAAGACTCTGTGGACAGTGAGTACACCTGCATGTGTGTCCTGAGTGTGTGTGTGGATGGTAGCTCAGCTCGTAAACCGCACAGCCACAATTTGCCGGTAGACTCAGCAGTGAGGGGATTTTTTTTTTTTTTTTTTTTTTCCTAGAACGTAAACTTCTGGAATACCAAGATTTTTCAGTTCACAAGGTACATGATGTCCTAATCCAAGATACTCGCACAATTAAAGACAGTATTGAAATATTTTAGGAGATAATTATAATATCAACAATAACAATGAGAACAATAGTATTAAACATCTGCGAAGGTTTTTATGTCCCAAGGCGGCAGGATCACGACCTGGAATATTACAGTGCCCTGTGATCCTCACATCTTTTATCCATCAGCCGTGCTGCTAAAGCAGATTGGCCTCTGTGCATCCGTCATACGCGTGTGTGTGTGTGTGTTCATCTCACAACTGTGTGTCTGTGTCAACGAGTATCTGAAAGTGAGTCAGGATTTTGTTTCATCATTGGTGGTGGCTTGTTCTCAAAGGCGGGTCTGGGCCTCGGGGACGTAGATTTCGATGCTGTCAGCACTTTCCGTGGCGGAGTTCTGTCGTACTGATGCCGCCTTTTTTGCTGCCATCAAACGCTTTCTGGCTTCCTGCCGCTGCTTGTCCACAGCAGAGTCCACGCTCCTGTCCTTCCCTGTTGACAGCCGCGGCTTGGACTGCTTCTTTGGCACAGATGATGGAAGCTGCTTGTTTTCATCCTGAGAAAATTATGTCACAGGTAGAGGAA
This sequence comes from Alfaro cultratus, assembly GCA_903066825.1. Taxonomy (NCBI): domain Eukaryota; kingdom Metazoa; phylum Chordata; class Actinopteri; order Cyprinodontiformes; family Poeciliidae; genus Alfaro; species Alfaro cultratus. The sequence goes on along the minus strand of CAEFZX010009512.1, from coordinate 17,219 downwards.
TGTGAGGGAAACTAAATGAAGACGCATTAAGTCATACTGATAATTAAAAAGTAGGAATAGTCTCAAAGTTGAAAACAACTCAATCAGTAAATATTTGGAACTTATTTAAGGTAGTAATTTGATGATTAATAATAACAATAGTACTAAACATTGTCCTCATTGTTATTTATATAATGACTATATATGTGTAATTAATGTACATTACTCTGACAGAAATCACCTTCTTCTCCAGCTTCTCTGGAAGTTGCCAGTTGTTTGCTTTTAGTTGGTAGAGCTCATCGAATTTCATGCTGATGTCTTCTATTGAGAGCTGCAGCAGATCCCAGAAGCCTGCAAGGTCCTGTGCCGTTGGTCTGGGGTTGGCATTCAAGTTCTATTTTTTGAAAAAAATAAAAATAATAAAATCCATTTAAAATATTTTATCAGATCAGAAATTTAAGGAAATATTTGACTTTTCTTTGTTAATGCTAAACTAATAGATCAAAAGAAAACACATCCTGACCATATGTAAAATAGGAATAGAAAACTTCCAGGATTAAAGTCTAACAGCAGCAAAGTTAGAACAAAAAAATATGAATATACAAGTCATCAGTACAGCAGGAATCATATCACACAAAATTAAAGTTGATGGATCAGTTTAAATTTATAGGGCAATTACCAAATTTTGGAGTCACAAAACCTATAAATAAAAAAACTGATATAAATAAAGCAGTATGTCTGTAATTATGTATGCATGCAATTACAAAAATATAAAAAAAGGGAAAAAGAAAACATGGTTCCACATGTCTCAAGACTGAAAGCTATGAGCATTCATGCGACACTGTGTCTGATAGACTGTTGTTGCACAGAGGACAGACGGTTTTCTTCATTAAAAACAGGAGTATACATTTATACACAGAACAATGACTTGATCAGGGAGTCGAGATGTTTGTGAGCATAAAGTTTATCAGGTAAAAAGCTACTGCCTCCTATGCCACTTGTACCTCTTTATACATCCTCCTTCAGTACAAAAACACTTATATTTAGCCATAAAAACTGGAATTAGCAGAAATTTTTTTTTTCCCCCCACGTGAGCCAAATGAACGAGTGACTGCATTGCAGCTATTGTAAGCTACAAGTCTGACCAAACTGGCAAGTAAATGGTACAACGAGGAGAATATCTACCCTGTAAATAGGGTAGCATTAATCTGCAGAGAAATACTGAGGGTATAATAAAACTACTCACCAGATTCTCGTTGCAGAGGCCTCTGAACTGCTCAAACTTCTGTGAAATGAGAAGCTGAGCACTCCCTACTGCACTACGGATTGTCCCCAACACTGAAAAAGGCAAAGACACACAACACATCTTTACACTTTGCACAAAATGTGAAATTATGTGAGCGATGTTTGTTTGTCTTGTCACACTAAACAGCTTTTTTACAAGCCCTTCATTCACTATATTTTTGCTTCTAATTCAACAATTTCATTCCCTGTATTTGCATGTAAATGGAAACTCCATATTGAAAGCCTCAGAACAGAAAGGATGACTATTTGAAAAACCTTTTACTGCTCGTTGTCTTCCCTCATTTATACTTCAGAAAGTAGATATTGACTGGTCTGAGAGCCTGCTTCGTATTCTGGAAGATGAAAACATCACATGACTGCAGTGGAGTTAAACCAACTAAAGCAGAGCTTACACCCACTTTAATGGTCTGCAGTAGTTGAGTTAATGGAAGTAAAGGATGTACTGCTTTAACTCAACAGACACAAACACGTTTGAGACATAACCTACAGAAGTCTGTGAAATTTGTCCTTGCTTTAAAAACCCAGTTACAAAAAAAATCTTAGTATGGATATATGAATAAAGTACATACAGAAGAGGTCAAACAGAATTGAATGTTGCCATGAAAACCAAAAGGAAATGGATTAAAGCTTACAGTCATATAAGCTGTGGACTCTGCCCATCTCACTAAACATTAGCATGAAAAATGCAAGTTCAAAGCACTTGGAAGATTTTGGCCAAATCATCCTTTGCAATATAAATTTTGCATGCAGTAATAATACTATGACTATATATTCATATTACATTATGCAGCTCTAATGCATGTTGTAATTCATGAGGATAGCAGACATTCAAAAGTCGACCAGGCCTAAATGTTTTGATGTTCACTTACCCTCCTCTGAGAGATTGTTGTCTTTGGTCTCCTGCTCCATCTGCTGACACCAGCCCTCCATGCGGCCCGTTTCTGCCTGCAAAAGCTTCAGGAACCAGTTCCCGTCTCGGAGGCACGCTGGCGTACTGGAGTGCACACTGTCTCCCTGGGAGCTGCAGTTCCCAGACTCGAGGCTGGGGTCTGGAGGTGGCAAGGAGGAGGGGTCTAAAGCTGGGTCCAGAGTCTCAGGAGGAGAGCTGGATGTCCTTGATGGAACCGACGTGTGTTTAAGGTGATGCTGTTCCATGGCTTTGTCTTGTCCGTTAGTTGTGGTGCTATTCAGAGTCTGGCTGTTGGTGCAATTGGTTGCGTTTTCTGTGGGTGTGGCATCCTGAGGCTGAGACTCAACCTCTGTATTTTGTCTGGAGGCCATGCTGTTATCCCGACTGAGACTGCAGAGATATGAACAAAAACATCAGCTTCTGACAAACCTAAAGAAGATAATTGGACTTTGGGCCCATACTATGAGTTTGAGGACAGACTGCATTAGAATCCAAAATAATGAGGCATTAAGAGGCCAAAAAGACATGACATACAGGACATGGCAGTAGGAAAAGTGGAAAGAAATGTACTACGGAGCATTAATGTTTATGAAACTGCTGTCATCTGATACAACAGGCAGGAGAAAAAGCAGTGAGCAGTCAAATAAGATTACAGCAAAATTACTCTGAACAGAACATATTAGAATGGCCAGCTCCACTCTAGGTTCCGCTCAGCTAAGTCAAATTAAGGAAAAAGAGAAATCAATCAGAGCTTTGTTTTGCTGCAAAGCTAACTGCCAGAATCATCAACAACCAAGATGAACTATCAGTAAACCTTAGCTATGGCAGAATAGAGGCTGGAAATACACTACTTACACACATACATAGGTGTTCATGGAGAAATAAAAATAAAAAGGTTAACATACTGCTCAGCATTAGAATTATGTGACAATACGCCAACAATGAGCAGGTGTGAATGTTTCTAGGATGTGATTTACTCTAATTATGTAAGAAACTGGTTTGTGCCAGGAATCAGATAAAATCTACTTGACCGTTACCTAAAAATGAAGTCAGTGGAAGCACAAAAACTGTAAGGAGCTATTTAAAAGAAAACTATTTCCTATTGAGGCATTTCAGCTGCTCACTCAAGCTTCTACAGCAGATACCTAGACTTTATCAGGTCCTGGTGATGTTTTTCATTTACAGATTCAAAGTTGTGTTAGGTTGTTCTGTAAATAATAACCTGATTTAATTAGAAACATAAAAATATAATAAATTATCAAAGTAAGATCTCTGAACTTTAAAGCACTTACTGTTCAGTGGAAATGTGCTTTCACTGGGACAGTTATTGTGATCTCACAAGATGCTTATGTTTTCATCAAGTTTGAAATAATAAAAGAATTGCTATTAGAGCAACAGTCACATTCTGCATCATGAATCATCATCCATAAACAGTGCAGATGCAAGGCCAAACTGGAATCAATAATCCTCCTCACAGCTTGAACAGGTCAGATATTTTACAATCACCAAGAGGAATTGAAGTCCAGTTTTAGTGATGCCCTCATTATCTTAAAAAGATTAAGGGTAAGAGGTTGTTTGACACAGTCACAAGGTTTAAATTATCAACTGGCACACTGCTGTTCAGAATGTTAGAGAATCTAGCTCTTCATGAGGATAAAAAAAATAATTACGCTAAAGATTTCCCAATAGTTCATCTTTGGACAAAGATATGCTAAACCAAATGTTTATATGGAACTAAAACACCCTGGAAAGAGTCTGACATATAAATAATAAGTAACTAAATTGACTATAGATGGAGGGCTGAGATATCTGTTTGCATGTGTAAAGATACAGTTCTGATGGAGGGAAGAGAGCAAGACTAATAAAGTAAAAAGGTGGAGCCTCAAAAAAAAAAAAGTTTAGTAGTACAGAGTTCAGAAACTGCTGTCACACTCAGTGTGATGTCACTTCTGAACGGAAATAATTATTGACCAATCACAGCAAGGACAGAAAGAATGATAATACTTGTTTGTATATTTGTAATTGTCAAATATATGCAACGCTACTTACGGCCTGCCGTTCTCAACTTGAACGCCAATCGACTGAAACTTTAAAGGCGCAGTCAGAGGTAAGGGCTCCTCTCTTGGGACTGGAAGAAGACAATCCACCTAAGATAACATTAAAATCTTAGAGGATTGTAGCTCCAAAGGCTTCCAAGTTTGTGTGTGGAAAACCAAAGCAGGCCTACCTGGATTCCAATAGAGGAGAGCTTCCTCTTGGTTGCCGTTGGAGGCTGCTCTAGGCTGGCACCAGGGCTCACGGTGTCATTTTGGGACTGAGTAGATGTTGAGATGGTGGTGGTCGCAACAGTGGTGGAGAGGTCACGGGGGGCAGGAACCGGGGGCCCAGACCCTGCAGCGAGTGCAGGGCTTACGATTGAGATGAGGGGTTTTGGAGGCTGGGTTCTCTTCAACAGGCTGCCCGTACGTATGCTACAGAGACTGTCTGATGAGTTGCTGCGCCCCGATTGGCTGTTGACCTCGCTGCCCCGGTCTTGTTGGTCAAGGTATGTGTCTTGGGCTGACTCAGTACTGCTCTGCAATGTCACCGAGATGAGGGGCTTTGAGGCAGAGCGAGGTGGAACTGGAGGGGGAGCCTTCCTATTGCTGACTGTTCACAAGAGACAAGAAAAGAAAAAATTAAATAAAAAAAAACAAAAAAAGTCCTTATATTTTTCAGAGTTAAAACCAATTAGCAAAATTAAACTTATACATTTAGATTTAATAAATTAAAATGTGTTTCAATGAGGCTTGTCAGTCAGATAGAAAGCACCTTTAGAAAATAACCAAGAAGGCATTACACATACTTGGCATAGCACCACATTTCTTTATTACATTTTTTTATTAGTCTGATGTAATATTCAAATCTTAAATGTCATGTTTTCATTAGCTGTATGCGAAAAATGTTCATTAATAGAAATAAAATCTTGTATAAATCTGAGCGTAATCAATACATATAATGTGCTTCATTAAGAGACATTGAAATAAGGGGACATTTCATTAATATTCAAATTTATTGATTGGTTCTGCACACAGTTTGGACATATGGAAGATACAAAGGGCCAAAAGTTAAAACCGTTACCATGTCTCAATTGAAAAACTAACCTATGCTTTGCCCTTATTACTGCATTTATGAAGTAGTACTGACTGCTACCTCTGTGCTTCTCTGAGATGAGTTTGTACTGCTGGTTGTGTTTCACTGACGTCAGTGTGTCTCTTGGGATCTTCTCTTACATGCCACACCTTTATATACTTTAAGCTCTAGGGAGTTTCTTCTGACTTTCCTGTTAACAGCCTTCTTCCATGACCACAGACTGACAGACACAAATCTAAGACCTATGTGGATTTATTAAAAAAAGAGTTAGACATCATATTGGATTTTGCGCCAGCCACAGCTGTTTTGCTAAAAAGTATAAATAGAATGAAAGGGAGGCTGGAAAGCAGAGAAATTGGATTAAAAGAAAACTGACTAGATGTTACTTATCTATGCTTTAAAATAGAACTGAATTTTCAGTACAACATATATAAATTTCTCTATTACTTTGAAATGCTTCCAATGCAATTATGCCATTTCATAATGTAGAAACATTTTTAGACTGAGAAAAGAGCAGAAAATATTGTGAATCAATTAAATTCAAATCAATAATACTTCTTTTATAGCAAATGTAAACTTGATGTCATAATCCAAGAATCTTCAAAGAGTTGTGGATTGTGATCTCTTGACATGCAAACAGATTAATTTCCAGGCAACAGACATGATGGTCTGTGTGACATGTCCTGGATGACAACATGAGTTCTTGGCAAGTACTCCCAAACCCCCTAATGGGTTAGCAGGATAATGTCTCAAAACTACAGTCCACAATATGAACAGCATGTCTGCTAGACAGCAGAGCACAGGCTAGCTACCTGAGCAAACAGTCTGACTAATTAATACACTCATATACCAGAAGTTATTCTATGAGAATATCAAACCAGAACACACCTGCTCGGTAACAGACCTCTTGCTCATTAGTCTCCTTTTTGAAGGGTCACTCAGTTTAATAGGATTACCTCTAGGCAGACTTGCACATGAACCATATATTTCTTCCATCTGATGATGGATGTATCTGATCTCCAGGGGATGTTCAGTGCTTTAGAGGCTTTATGTATCCGTCCCCCTGACTTATATTTTTCAATAACCTTTTTTCTGATTTCCTTGAAGGGTACATTTGTCTTCATGCTGTAATGGTAGCCAGGAATACTGATTAGCCAGTGAACGGCCCTTAAAGTGACATTGTGTCACATTTCAAGGTGCCTTTCTATTACAATCATTAGAGATACAGCAACTCCACTCAGGTGACCTAATTATAAGACTAGCACCAGTTGGCTGGACCTCTGTTGAATTAGCCCTAGCACAAATATTCATTGTGAATGGGGGGGAAAAAAATAAAAAATTTTCTCATGAGTAAAACAGAAGGGATGGTGTTAGATGATGCAGAATTCCCTCGTCTTGTAACATTTAGGAGGACGGGGGACAAATGTCGCCACATGTTGATTATCAAAACATTACTAGAACATTAGAGAATCAAACCATACCACAACCATCTGGCAGAATACAGGTCTTAAAAACACATGTAATGGATAAAATACTTGGTTTAAAATAGCTGACCAGGCAATTGAAATTACTTTTGCTAAAGACTGAAAATTCTGTGGTAATTTTCTCCAGTAGTAGCTTCCATCTAAATAGCAAACCAACACCCTTTAATTCTGAGAGAACTGCACTTTCCATCAGCAGCCAGTGACGCAAAGAACCAGTAAGGCCCTCATTAAATCCCACTAACATACACAAACACGACTCTGGAATCCAGGTCATGCAATTCAAGTACTGCAAGCTTCTCTGGTCTGCAGTCATAGTCTAGTCTCACAAAACTCCACTTCTCAAGGACACAAGATAACATTTATTCCAAATGAATGAGGCGTTTCATACAGAACTTAGAGCACAGATTGATAACATTCCTCTTGTTGAAGAATGTGGCCGAGTAACTTTGAATGACTGTTACATTTGGTGTCTACAAGCACACACTTTATCAGGGAAACGCACAACAACTTCTGAAAGCCTTTTAGTCTGCAAGACATCTCACCATTATTCATCAAGCTCAAATGCTGCAGTAACTTATTGGATGTGTAATATAATTCCCCCCACTAAAATCAATATGATGTACTTACGGGCAGACATCAACAGCTACATCTAGGATATGACGGACGTAAACATGACTTGCAGTATTGTGTCAAAATGAATCTATCATTAGTTCTTGTTACAATTTATATTTTCAGGGGCCCAAATACTTTTTCATTCATACATATTTCCACACGACCAACATCAGCTTTAACAAATAAACAAATTGTGTCACATTTCAACTCTGCTACATAATACTCCAACTACATAAACAGGTTAGGTCAGAGACATCAGATGATACTAGTGGACTTCTCACATCTACCTAACACTTCAGTATGCATGTGATGTTGACATTTCCATTAATGTATCTTTACTGAAAAAAAAAAAAATAAATCTTATTACTTTAAGTTGATACTTTAAAATTAAATTCAATCAGGCTCACATCTGAGTTTATTTTGCTATTTATTTTTCAATTAATAAAAACTGAATTTGAGGTAAAAAAAAAAAACAAAAACAAAAAAAACTTACGAGTTTCCATTGAAGCACCATATTTAGTAATGCAGGTTCTTGTTGAAGTGACTCAGTAAAAATTTGAATGAGCCTAGTACTGTATATGAGAAGAGGTGGTAGGCCAGCCTCTTTCCACCGTTTGTTTGTTTTACTCTGCGGGCTGACAGGCCGTGGGAATCAGGTGAAAAGATTAAAACAGGGACACTTTCAGACTGGAAGTACATTAATTACAAAAGAGGCAGCATAAATATATTTTAGCCTTAGCTGACTCATTAACTGCAGACGTTTGCGTTAGAAATAAAATATTTTCAAAGGCTTTTGTCTCTAAAATGATCTTAAACAACCAGAACAGATACAAAGTCTGATGAAAACATAATCACAGTGAAGACATGGAACAAAAGGTACACTGAAATATGCTTCACTGAATTTATACAAATTACTGGTCAGGATCAAATGATTGAATACAGGCAAAAAGGCCTTTGATGGGACAAAGTTACACATCAATGATTTTCCTAGCTGTCTTGAATACAGCGTTGCCGTCATGCATAGCTTACATTTTTTTAACTTGAGAAAAGCCTCAGCTTAGTGACACATGACTATAATGGTAAAGTTAATACACAGTAAACCTACAAAGACAGGCAGACAAAGACTTTATAACACATCTATAGCATTTAAACACATCTCACTTCTCCTTTTAATGTTTATTTGCTTCAAATAGCCTGCATCATAAATCAGCTTTCTATAACAATTTAGACAAAGTACTTGTGTTTTCTATTGAAAACAGCAAATCAATAACATTCCACACAATACTGAATTTATTCTGTATTCTTTTTGATACGTCAATTCAAAAAATTAATATGTACAATATTAGCATAGTACTCTATTTTTTAATTAGCAGTCTGGTGCTTTTCTAAATGACAGCAATTAGACAACTTTATACAGATTTGGTTTGAATTTTTAGTTAATAACATGATACTGTCATTTTCATAATGAAAAAGAATAATTCTAGGATGCTGCATATATTTGTGAAACTGTTATTCAAGTTTCACAAATATGAAACTGCAGTGGTTCAGCAGAACAGTGAATGATTTTACAGGGTGTTCAAGAGCATTTTTTAAATAAAAAACATTATGTTCAAAATAAACTAACCTCTGAAAATAAAATCTCCCTTTAAAAAATGCTTCAGAGTTTAACCCCCACACCATAATATGATAGAGAGCTGCAAAAGGTTAAATCTTGGGTTTTATACACCTGGTTCTTTATAATAGTGAAGATCTCCACCACATCATTTTAAAAAATATCACACAGGGGAGAATTGTTTTAAACATGCCAAACCCGTAGGGGGCAGTGTAGGGCAAAGATAAAACCTGTCAACCAATCACAATCCTTCAAAACAACCACAATTTACTGTTGGAGATGAAATATCACTAGGAGGTTCATATGTGTGAATAAACAGAGGAGGTTTAACTACTTTTAAATAAAATGTTGGCATATATTAAGTTAATAAACACAAGACAATATCGATTGGGAATTGTATCAAACCAAGTTTGTGGACGTTGAACAGAACTGTACCTCCGTATTGGGAGAAATGTCTGGTGTAATGCAGCTGACCTCCAAGCATTCGTTCTCCTTTGCAACTCGTCAAATTAAAGCAGCTGGTGAGCGTCTGGACGGACATAAAAATCAGTACCTTACTTATAGCCACCACTTTTCCACAACTGCATGGTCAAACAAGAACAATGGCCACACAGACTTTGATGTATGGACCTCTAAATCTCCAGTTTCAAACTTGCCACATGCAAACACAAATAAGGAGACTTCTCAAATCTCCACTTTGGTCTGAGTTTTTATTAATCTTTTTTTTTTTCATATTAATCAGTGTTTACATGTGGATAAATGGCCAAATCCCATTAAAATCTATCTGATTTCCCAGATATCCGGCTACATATGAATTAGGTCTTATACTTCCATAATGATTAGGACCTCTGTACTTTTTTTAATTCATTCATCTGTCACAGAAATCTCAACTGAAGAACATGATGATCATACCAGTCCATGCTTGTCTTATGTTAACTTATTAAGAATGCCTCATACATTATCTCATGCCTTCTGGTATAGTAACTGACATTTGTTTCTTAATTCAATAAATGTTTGCATCATAGCTAAAAGCTATATTTGGATGTGAAATGAACAGGCTGCCTGGAATTCTTGTACATGCCATTAGTGCTGGAAAAGGATGACTCTTCTGTACACGGCTAATGGCATGATGCTCATCACTAAGACATCTGCAGCTGAAACTACAGTTGGTTTGCCCATTCAGTTTAGAGATTACCTCATCAATGAGTCTGGGAGGAAAAGAGTGAAAAACTGTGGAGGATGACTCACAGTCTATCCATGGTAATACACAGGCAGGCTCTGGATTAACATGAACACGCCCTGTAACCACAATGAAGCTTCAAACCTGATTTCATGACATACAGCAGCCTTGTTACATCTCAAGAATTTTTAGTCCGTCTCTGCAAATGTAAAATAATCTTGTTTCAGTATGGATGTGGAGTTTTGATGCACACACCAGCTTGTTTAAGGTGATTTTCCTTAAAAGCCCTCTGAAGAGTCTGAACAGCTAAGTTGCCCCAGATTAATTATTGATTGTGTTCCTATAAACTGACTTGAATGTAGCTGCTATATGAAAATGGCACACGTCTCTAAACAACAGATGCACAAATCGATCAGCCAGAGACCAGAATTGGACAATTTCCCCTTGAATGGCTGTGGGAAAGTTTTCCCTCTATCAATAAAATGAGTCAAATCTAAAAACTCAAACCTACTACCTGTGTCAGAGAACATAGATATATATATTTTTTAAATCCTCTTAAATGTTAATAGTATTTAGAGGAGGGGGGATAATCAAAATCAGAAAAAGTACCATAGTACAGACTTCAAAAGAAAATAATTGGTACTGGCCTGGGAAAGCATAATCAGTGAATCTTTATTGTAAACCCAAAGTCACTCAACTGGTGTCAGAAGTGAATTGAACTCTTTAAATGTTTATGCTCAAATTAGTCACTGAATCTACTCACTCTAAATGAGATATCATGTAGAATTAATAAATACTTATGTCTACTTTTGATTATAAACTCCCAGGGAGTCTAAAACAAAAAGTTACTTGCTTCATGGAAATAAAATGAAGTACAATGCAGTTTGGACTTTGAACAGAGATTAACTGATGAGTACAGCAAAATGTAGCCGGGCTTCCTTCGTATCATTGGAAACATCACTGTCATATAAATACACCAAACGTATCGGAAAAAGCGATTTACTTAACCTAAAATATATTCTTAACTCAAAAAGGGAAAAGGTGGGGGGAAAAAACGCTGAAGCTGTTTCCTGTTATTCCGGATTTTTTTCCCCCGTTACTTTGGATGATAGTTCGGTCGTAATTCAACAGCTTTGAATAAAGATAATCCATTTCCTCAAACTAAACCAGGTAGTGCAGTACGTCTGCTATAATAAACGGATTGATTATTAATTTTCCTGGCTGACTGCCGTGTTCATACCCGGACAGTTCACACGTTTACTCCACCGGTTAGCTTCCACTGTTAGCCGAGAGATGCTCGCCGCAGCGTGCTACCCACACCGGGCATTTAACGGTGTAATGGCCCGAGGCATTATGTGATATGATACGGGCGTGGAAACCACAAAGAGAAGGCTTTTAGTCTCACTGCCATTACTCTTGCCAGTAGCAGCCACATTATTACCTCTCAGCCTCGCCTGCCGCACACAAACGATCCTAGTTTTTCTAATCCTAACCGCTTTCTTCATCCACAGTAGCTAGCTACCAACACCATCAACGTTAGCTCGGCTTAGCTTACTGTTGCTAGACAGTCGACAACAAGTAACAGTCCGAACAGTAACGGTTAGTAGTGGTAAATTACATAAAACCTTACTGTGCTGTTGGTAGCTCTGAAATCCTTATTTTCTGTTCATTCATCAGCAGCAGACAGACGGTAGACGGTGCCCCGCTGTTGGATACACAACGACGGCGTAAAGAAAAGATTTGTGGTGCACGCCCTTAACGCCGACGATTGGAGTCCAAGCTGTTGGTGTCTGATGTCCGACAACGATTGGATAGAGGCGAAGCTCGAGGTTATCGAAGATGAAGGTGATTGGCTCACGCGTCAGCGTTACGTTGTGTGTGAGCTTGTTAAGGGTAGGCGCGTTGCATTTCGAGAGCGACGCCGCGGGAACTGAATCCAGTCTAGACGCAAGAAAAACAACCTCGGATCCAGGCTATTGTGGTCTATTGTTACCTCGGACAACAAAGCAGCTCTTGATTTGAGCCATTTCTGTTGTATTGTATAAAAAAATATATAAATAAACATATAAACATGGGAGTCGTTGCAAAAGATGAATTGTGAAGACCATCAGTGATTACTGCAAAACTAAGTAATCTACAATCTGAAAAACGTACAAATATTTTTCAACATTTATTACTTGAATATAAATAAAATCAGAAATATTTCAATAAATATTTCTGGTACATTATCTTAATATCATGACGATAATATGCTTGATGGTTCATCCTGGTCATCTTTCATATAGGGTTCAATATCAGGATCATATTTCTGCTCTCACTAGATCGCTTCCCTCTTCCACTTGGTATGTAGGTGTGATACCTGGACGTTGATGAATGAAACCCTCTATGCATGATGAGCAGCTTCCTTGTCTTGATAGAGGTGGATTTGATCTCATTTTGGTCAGGATATTATTCTAACAGGGTATCTGATGACTGACAGGGTGTATGTGTGTGCGTCCTTTCAGGTATTTTTTTTAGGATCTGCCTTACATGCTGAATTTCTTGCAGATCCACCACTGTGTCTATTCATCTGTGGGATCTTGAACATCTAGTATGTTTAATTCTAGTCATCCAACCCCTTCTGTTATAATCATCTTGCCTGCCTTAGATAACATTTGACCAACTCGAATTGATGTTTCAGTGTCCAAGGTGAAAGTCGTAGTTAGGTGAGCCAGTTTGTCGATGTAATGCTCATTGGCATACAGCTTGATGTGATTCATAGGGTGAAGTTGTCATCCACAAACACTGCTGCTCCCAGTTGGTATCATTTTAAACTGACGTCAACAAGTAGATTTTCATAAGGCTAGTAGACTTTCAGAAAGTGCTGTATTTGTTAGCCTTGGTAAAGGGCCATGATGATTCAGTCGTGATCTTATATCTCAGCTGTGAGGTACAACTCAGATGGTGGTACCTCATAGCTGTGAAATATATACAAATAGACAGACGTCATAACTGAAAGCTGCCACAACTTTCTTTTAGGAGAAGGCAGAAAAAATAATATTGACTTCAGATACATTGCAGCTTTTTACATTCTTTCACTGTAATCTTTATTATATAAGGAAGCTGAACCTTCATTCTATCATGCAGCTTAACACAAATTTATTTCTTCATCCTTTATTAAATAATTTGCATTGTGTATGTATGCAATTACTGTGTAAATTGCCAAATGGTATCACACACAAGAAGCCTGCTTTTTTCTTAACACATGACTACTGCACTTAAAGGTCCTCCTCCAAGTGGTACTCACTTGTGTTGGAGCTGTAGCTGTAGCCTGCAGCGGTGGGCGGAGGTGTCTCTGAGTCCACTGAAGCCGTGTCTTCCTCCTGGGAACAGCCCGCCTGGATTGCCCGCAGGTAACTGTGACTGCGAGAACGGAAGCACGTGGGAGCAGGCAGATCCAGAGCCTCGACTGCCTTTGATTCCCCCTCACAGTATGGTAACGAGTGTCCACAGCCATGAGCGAATACCTGAAAGAACGTGTGCAGGCTGACGCACTGAGGACAGAGGGCAAACTAACAACTATACATAGGCAGATTTATGCTCACATGGGGTGGGGGTGGGACTGGGGTGTCCCAATCTAACATAAAGATAAGTCGCTGAAAAAAGGCTTTCACATAAGTTAAGCATAGGTGAAGCAGAATCTTTACATTTTGCAGAAAAATCTTAATATTTGTTTTTAAAGTTCACTATTTGTGCTAGATATAATTGTATAAGGGTGAAATAAATGAGTGATTCTGAGTGTATGACTTGAGTCACCCACACTGAGGAGAAAAAATAAATCTGAGTTTAAAATAAAACCAAAGGAGAAGGAAAATATTATAAAAATAACGTAGTGATTAAAGTATTTCCTATTTCTAATCGTTAGTATTTAGGGTAATCTTGCTGTAGTCTGCATTATGTCATTTAAACTGTCACAGATTTAAAACGTAACAGGATAGTGTAGACTTTTTAAAAAGAGGCTTTGTTAAAAGGTTATAATAAGTTAATTATTTAAGTGGCAGTAAATATTTCTCTTAGTATGTTTAATTAGTAGTTAGCCGAGCCTGAAGCTAATAGCTAGCCTTAAGGGTGCCAAGACCAAGGAAGGCTTCTCCTTCCTAAAATAACTTCTATTTCAAAATTATCATTTATCCATCTATCCATTTTCTTACACCCGTTCCCTAGTGGGGTCGGGAGGTAAATTACCATTTAGTGTGAATGGAATTGATTTTATTTTATCCTTTAAACTGTCCCCACATTTGGATTATTTGCAGAGATTTTGAGTATTATTTCCAAAGGAAATGAAGGTAGAAAGCGGTGCTGCATCGATTACCTTCCTATGTCAAATACATGCTGAGAATGAAACATGTCAAGGATTTCCAGGCAAAGTAGCAGTTTTATAAAAAAAAAAAAAAAAGTAAAGCATTGTAAAGATACAAACATAATCATAATGGTTTTGGCAAACTCTGTATTGTTGATTTTTACGCTGTCTTACTTTTATAACAGTGAGCTACTCGGACCAGAAGTGCTTTACATGTTCTGTTCTCAGTGTGCTTTACGCAGAAAGATAAATGTTGATGCATTACCACCTACTTCCTCTCCCCAAGTAAATAATCTTTAGATTCTCTGTAAAAAAAAAAAAAAAAGAGAGAAAAAAAACCCAATAACCTCCAATTCAAAGTGGCAATGGTTTAAAAGTTAGTAACATACTAGTATGCAACACAGTGACATTTTTATATTAGAGTTGCTTAAGATGGTAGAAGTCTGCATTAGTATTTATTGGCTTTCCTAAAACTAGCCAGCTAATCTGGATGTGCAAAATGAATGACATAATGAGATTTATCTTTGTGAAGAAAGACATCTGCTTATCACATTTTATAGAACTTCACTTTAAATACTCTCTCTTAAAGAGAAATAGTCCTTTTTTTGTTGGTAAGGTTAAAGATGAAACAACCTTACCATTTCATGATCTCCTAAAAATAGCTTTTCTTTTATTGTGAGAACAAGTTGAGATATCTGGAGTCATGCTAAGGCTTTAAAAATATCCTTTTGTCTATGCAAAGAATTTCAGCAACATAAATGAATAACTTGTAGGATTTTTTTTGGAGGGGGGGTAAAAAAATCCCTAATAACATTTGACTTCACATTTATTCTGATGTATATAAAAGAATAACATAGTATGACTGATTTTACCTTCATCTCAGGATAACCTGATTCTTTCAATCATCGCCTGGTTTATGCAAAACATGTCCAAATATAGCAACATCTTTGCTTCTCTGCAGTTTTATTTTTGCTTCAACTGATCATAGTAGGTGTTTCAGCATTCAAGCCAAATTCTGGATGAAGTTGTCCAGTTATCCAGGTAATATATTTCAACAATCTGCAAATGTTCTTTGAGCACTTTTATTATTGGGCATATTCAAAAACTATTGGTTGTTTGAAGACTAACGTTTAACTGAAACAATATTCATACATCTTGAATGATTGTACATTTTGTCACATTACAATATTGTATAATATTTATATTTTATGCACTAGAACAACAGAAAGTATTGCAAACATTTTAAGTGAAAGATATATGACTAGGATGGTAAGATATTTAACTGAAACAGAAATGCAATTTTCAGTGATGTCAGTTTTTCAGGTTGTCAAAAGAAAAATATATGTAATACGTACAAAACAGGTACATATTGGATGTCTGCCATTACAACAATATTAGTATCAGATACTGATACCAGCCCGTCCCTGTCCACTACATTTTATGGGTGTGAATAATTTTGCAAGAGACTATATATGTCAGCCCTCATTTTACACAGCTGATTGAAATGTGAACTTATATAGATTTGGCAATGTTAAAATAATTACATACAGACCTTTTACCTGTTAAGTATGTAGTAAGGAAAGAAATAATAATCCCAAATAAAAGAGAGTGCAACACATTTATTCAGATTGTAGACCTACCTGAGTGCCCAAGCCTCTGCCCAGTGTGCCGGAGCATTGGCTGAAATCACTGTTCCTGTAGCGAGGAGGAGCCTCCACAGGGCTAACCAGGCAGTCCAAGTTATCAAGGCTCCGATTAGTAGGCAGCTCTTTGAGGGACGGCAGGGAGCTGTGGGTCGGGAATTTGATTATTAGCCTCTCGTGAGTCTGAGAGTGGAATAAGTGTAGGTTGTGTTTAATTGATAATTTTCTGGGGATATTTTAAATCAGGCTCTTAAAGAAATTCCCTGCAGTGTTGAAAGATTAAATACTGCTGAAATGTGTGGATGGTGATATGTATTAGCATGTAAAATGCAGCACAGAGAAAACAGCAATTTCTAAGCAAATCTGTCAAAAAAGTTTGTTAAATAGTCTTTTTCATTGGCTTGGAAATCAATTTCCTCTGTTCTGGCTTTCAAGGCTGGTTGTTGCTGTTAGTGGCAATGTGTGCACTAAGCAACAGCACATGCTGAAGGGATTTGCATGAAGCTAATTTCCATGTTTTTACATCAAGGTCTTGAGGAAGCAAGTTTAAAAGTCAAGTGCAAACATGTGGTTCAGGGTACCTGCAAGGTGAAAGATGGTACAGGGGCATCAAGGACCAAAAATGCCACAATAAAACAAAAAATAAAGACATTTAAAAAACATAAACAACACTAAAAAAAACAAACGCCTAAACAAAATAGATTAATGAAATGCATAAGAATTATTTAAATGTGAATTTTCTATTTATTATGTTTTCAAAAGAATGTTATTAATATTTTCAAATTATCGTTTCAAATTCTAAATATATATTAGAATTTTTTTTTTTTACAGTTAAAATAATAAATTAGTAGTAAAGTAATGAAAATAGTTTTGGTTTGATTGTTTTTTTTATTCATGCTTAGATTATTATACATTTAAGTAATAGTTTTTTCAATTTATGTTCATCTTATGTAATATTTCTATTTAAAAATATTTATTTAATAAACATTTAGGTAAGCAGTTTATACTGGATGACTGTGTCAT
>CAEFZX010009511.1:0-122601 GCA_903066825.1 Alfaro cultratus | reverse complement strand
TTACCTGCCCTGTAAAATAAACTGTCCTTTTGCTACTGACATCAACTGTTTGGGATTACTGGTTTTTGTGTTACACCCGGTGCCAACATTTACTCTTAGTGGTCTCAGGGAGGGGTTGTAACACATACCATTTAAAAGTCCATCTGTTAAATACAGAAAGACCGCCCTCTGGTGGTGAATGTATGAATCTTTTTGCCAAACTGTGCTGTGTTTGTGCTCCTTTTTTGTATCTCCTTAAAACTTGAATATATTTAGAATTTTATGACAGATCAACAAAGAACACGTCGTCAAAGTATAACAGGAAAAGTTCCAATAAAGACATTGGCATTTGAATTGTAACATGGCAAAATATTAAAAGCATGTATACTTTTGCAAAAAACAACAAAAAAAGTAAAAATAAAACAAACAAAAAACAATAACAATTTGAAACAGTATGGTGGCATTTATAAAGTATTTATTATTGTTTCCATGATTCATCTTCATCACAATTTTTACAGGGGAATGAACAAAATGTTTGATTTAAGAACTATCAAGTATTTCACATCATGGTTTTAGAGCAACACATTCAGTCATGTTGCAGCACAAAATAAGCAAATGTAATGTAAATCAACATCACTAATGACATGTTATTCATCTTAAAAATTTCAGTCATCCAGAAAACTTTGTAAAAAACATTTTTTTTTTATTATCAAAAAGGTCAAATTTACAAGAAGTCAATTCAAACTATTTCCATAGCTTAATAATACATGAAACAGGAGTGCAGATTGACTCTAAAACATAGACATTAATAATTAATAGTTAGCAAGAAAAAAAAAAAGACATGCAGATAAATTTACCTTTCCACTTAGAATAAAAAATGTAAATGTTTTAACAGCTTCATAGTTATCCTTACAGTAACTACAGAAAAAAACCTGAAATGTTAACCGTTGAAGTGTCTGCTACTTCTAGGTCGGAGAACTTTCTCTCAGCTTCAAAGCACATTGTAACAATCACAACCTGGCCCACAGCTGCTGTGTGACGGTTTGTAGGAGTCAGTAATGCCACACATGAAATTCAACGCAAAAACAACTGGTCCCAGTCAAACTACGGGTGGGTGGAATGGACGTCAGACCCGAGGCTTAATTATGCAAAAATATATATATTTAAGACTTTTAAGCACCACAGCAACATTTAATGGAATTGCTGTGTACTAGGAAGCATATCTGTATACTGCAGCTGCATAGAGGGAAACCTAGGAGCTATAAAGGTCTGCAGATGACTACAAAAGTATAAAAATGTCAAAGCATGTGTCCTGCACTACTTTCAGAAATGTTTCACACTTCTAGTTCATTCTGAAGCATTTAATCTCAAAAGCATATTTGGAAGAAAAGGCTAAAGCTGACTTCAAAACCTTCTTACTACAATCTTCTAAAGTTACTCCTCTGGATCTAAGGCACTGGGCTGTTGCCCCTCTGGAGACTTTTGTGGTGCATTGTGAGGCTGAGCAACAGGGAAGCCTCTGAGCTTTTCTTGGAGACTACTTACAGCCAGCCTCATCTGATCTTCAGCTCCCTGGAGAGACTTCAGCTCCATGGTATAAAAGATGTACAGCAGGAAGGTGGTCAGCAGGATGGCGAAGCACAGGGCGGCCAGCAGGTAGAAGGAGATACGAGGAAAGGGCTGCTCCGCTCCCAGAGCGAAGCAGGGAACTGCTGCGATGGCCAGCTCCAGGACCAGGAGCGCTAAGCCCATCACTCCAGTACGTGCAGCAGTGTAGCGCATCCTCTCAGCACAGTGCAAGCCCACTTTGACCTCTGTGCGTGCCTCGGTTAAAGTGTCAACCAGCTCAGCTAGTTTTTCTGAACAAGAGAGAGAAAATGGACAAAGACGATGTCAAAAAACACTCAAACACCTTATTTGATACATCTTGAAAGAAGAATTGATAAGAGAGCCCCTTCAAGGGAAATCTATGAACCGACACTACTTAAGTTATCTTGCATTTATGGTAGTGACACCTGTGGGAGTGTCCTGAGTCTTGTCACTTCCAGTCTGAGCTGGAATGTGGGATTCTAGCCGTAACTCTGCAGTGAGAGCCTCATGGTCAGAATACGGGAGGGGATGGCCAGGAACGGAGCCTTTAGTGGTGGACATGAAATCGCAATAAATCTTGGTTGTGGAGGAACCCTGAAAAGACAAAGAGAGTTGAATGAAAAACAACAACAACAAAAAAACATTTACAGTTTGTAAAATATTCATGTGAACAAGTAGGATTTCAAAAACAACTGCATTTAACAGCTTTAAGCTTTCACCCACCTTGAACAAGATGTAGTCGATCCGAATCCCCTTCTCAAAGGGAATGAGCTCATTTTTACTGATAAAAAGGTTGTCTGCTATTAAAGTCATACCATTTTCACATCCCTAAAAAAAAAGAAACATGTTTGTAAAATCTTAGTAACCACAAAGAAACAAATAGTTTTTGTTTCTTCAACAAAAACTGTTGTTGAAGAGTTTTTGTTCAACAATTTGTTCGACAATTTTGAGTTTTTGTTCGACTTGAAAGTGTGAAGCGAAACTTCACACTTGCAAGTGAAGTGTTGCTTAATTTAGTTTCCTGAACTTCATTTCATACAAGTTACTTTGACACCCAACCAACTCAGATCTTAAAACATACAACCACAATGATGCTGAGAAACTTAGTCCATCTGTTTCACAACAGTTCTGAACAGCATGAAAAGAAGCTCATGTCAAACATTTATGCTGAAATAAAGCTTTTTGACCTTCAACTCTGAAGCTGGGACTTGCTTAAAGTCTGTTTGATTCATTTGAGATTCTATAATAGCAGATTTATCAAAAGGGTAAAAAAAAAATCTCAAACACATCAGCTAAAAACTGCTAAATTATTTCTAAAATAAATTTTTCATGCATTTTACTCTATTTTCTACATATGAACAGACTAATTTTTTTCAGTGCAGCTGTCTTTTTGCTACCTACATCAAATTTAGCAGTTTCTATATAAGAGTCTTTCAGTCCAGTGTAAGACATCAGCAGTCTGCAGCCCAGGTCTTGAGGGTGCATGTTGAGGTCACCTCCCACAATGACTACGTCGGCTCCAGTAGACGTATGACTTAACAAAAAAATAAATTAAAAAAAATTATTTAATGACGCAACTCAGCATAAATTGAAGAATTTGCTTTGGTTCTTGTGTCGATGATTGAAGTTAACCTCATGGAATAACATGTTACTACTAAAAGTTAGCTGGTGGAGATAGCAATGCAAATGATATGTAAATACATTGCAGTGTAAACACACAGTAGACCACAGAGGCTGCATTGAAGCAAAGACACACTACCGGATGAACTGCTGCAGCTCCCAGGCCTGAACCACTCTGTGGGACAGATAAGAGTCCTTCTCTCTGCTGTACTCTGCATGCAGCTATTTATACACAGATACAAATGCCTTTTAACATTTAAACACAATCTAGAAAAAAAAACAAAAAAAAAAACAGATTCTATAAAAGCTTACATGTGTGACATAGACGTTTGCGGTCAGGCCAGCAATGTTCAGTATGGCCATCCCCACAGCTTTACCTCCAAACCAATCCCCATGGTGAGCCTGCAAATAGGAGAGAATATTTGAAATTTATAAAATAACAGATAGAAGAAGAAAATAACAGAAAAATGTGGCAGTATTACTAAAAGTGATAGCACTTTTACCTCAACTAACTTCCAAAACTATGTTAACACAATGATATTCATATTCAATCAGCATCAGAGGCACAGTGAATGAGCTAGGCAAATTTAAAAGGCTAAACACTCCTGGGCTTTATGGAGATTTTATAATTTAACATTAGTGGATTCAACTTCAAAGGTAAAAAGAAAAGCCTAGTCTATTCATCCGACTTTTGCCCATTGTTCTGTGTCTAAAGGTCACTACAAACTGAGACAAAAATCTCCTACAGACAGTAATTAGTGTAAAGGATGATGATGGTTCTTGACCCAAAGCCATGGCAAATACCATTGGCAATTAAATTTATCTAGCACATTTATTTATGAGTAAATTCAATTACTTTATTCAAAAATAGAATTCAGACATCCAGAAATGGCAGAAAATATTACTAACTGCAGTTTACATAAACAATTTGCAAGATACTATAACATGCTACTCACACTTCAAAGATCAAAATACCTTATAATAAATTAAAAGTGATTGCTCTAAACACATGCTATTACTATTGCTAGAAGTGACGCGTACATTTACACTTTTGTCATTTTTATGTTTCATTACATACACATTAATAAAAAACAGATATGGTTGGACGAAAGTATGGGAACGTATATGCATTTTTATCTCTTGTATCAACGGAAATTCAGTTAATGTGCAAGAAAAGGTAAACTTTCACAAACTTCTATAATGTGAAGGACTTACCATGTAAGGGTAACCGTTCAGAGAGTAGCGATAAAGAAACGTGTCATGGATTCTGTGTTTGGCAAAAATGGCCAGTCCACTTCCTATGACTCCGCTGCAAAGAAGAAAAAAAGGCAGGACATAATCAGTTCTATATTTAGTGTTTTACTTTTAGCTATAACACAAATAAGACATAAAAAGTTTAATTTTGTTATACTAGGCACAAGTGATTATCCAGGAGGGTTTTCAGCTAGATTTCAGACAGCTCACTACCATGCATGTCTACTTTTCTGACACTCCACTTGCAATGGTCTTTTGAAGATATAAGATCGCACCATCCAATTAAAAGGGAAATGCATCCAAAGTTCACTAGAATTCCTTTGGGAGTAGGGGATCACAGATATTACCTTTTGAAGTAATGTGAGTGAGGATGAGTAGAGGTAAGCTTCGCTTTCAAATACAGAAAGTCCTTCTCACTCCACACCTTAAAAAAAAAGACATGTTAAAAAACTTTCATAATCAAGTTTTTGATAAATCAGTGTTTATATCTCTGTCAGTTTAAATGAATGTTTTTAGCATACCCAACCTTACAAAATGATGGGCTGATAAAGTCAATTAACTTTAAGTGGTTGTGCAACAGCTTTCACTTACCTCTTGCAGTAAGACAATATCATGTTGTTCCTTGCACAACATTTCTCCAATCATCTGATAGCGCTGAGAACAGTGTTTGCTTAGATAGTGGATCCCCCTTTTGCAGAGAGTTTGAACAGACATTGTTTTTATTCTGCAAAGCTGTACATGCACACAGATGTGAAACATTGTGTTTGGAAGATCTCCAAACCACAGCTACTAACCAGCAGTTCAGAGAAAAGACTCGCACACTGACGCAGTCTGCGTTAGCCATGCTGAAGAGTTCAGTGGATCAGTGGAGGTGATGATGGTGTTTCAGATCGGGAGTAGCTAAGATCAGATGTGACAGATGATGTAAATCCTAATGGGTCACATAAAATATTATTGATGAGTTTAATTATACCAAGTTCCTTTGTTGTTTTTATTGCCGGCATTTCATTGCACAAAAACATCCAATACACATGTATAAATGGCATCACTAGGGCAGCTAAAATGGAGTCACTAGTAGAGTAAACACAATGTGGGTATTAAAGAAATTGCAGGATGACCAAAGGGTTATGTGCACTTATGTATACAAAAATAAAAACCTATGAATTTGACTGAAAAAAACCCAAAACAACCAAAAACAGACAACAGATACCAAAAGGAGAAACTGGAAAATTGTGACTTGTGACCTGCACTGTAAGCACGAAAAGTACAAGTCAAGCAAACTGGAACCTGACTTATAATTCCATGCTAGTTTTTTTTAAGTTTTTTATGTCCACAAGATTAGTTTTTTTTTTTTAAATATATATATATATATATATATATATATATATATATATATATATAGTTAATTAAAAGGCACATTTTTAGAATTTTATATATTGTGACCTATACATTTTAAGTGACAAAATGCTGAGATAACCTTTTTGCTTTGTCAGTAGTAAAGCTGATGAATGATCAGTGTGTTAAAGCTCAGCTGACCCAGTCAGGCAGCAATATGTCATGCAATTTCTGCTGAGTTTCCTTTCCACATTTTAAAAAAACCATACCCTTTTGCATTCAACTCTCTTGGAACAACACACTGCCCCAACGAGAGTGCTGACATGGATCAATTTAGAAAGAAAAGGGAGAAACTATGGCAATGTGAAAACAATCAGGAGAGGGCAAAGGAGTTTAGAAGAGTCTATCACCTGCTGTCAGATTTCCCAGATCCATTACAAACAAGTTGGAAGTAAATTTTAAATTTTTTGTTATAAATTCCAAATTATTTAACAATATCCTGTTGTTACAGGATGCTTGAATAAATTTGGATTTAACTTCATTATGAATAACTGTCAGAAAAACAACAACAACAAAAAAAACAAAAGCAGTCTTCAATTTTAGGTTGTAGTATTATCAATTGATTTTTACAGCATATTATATCTGGTTAACTGATAAAACGCAATTTGCAAAAAACAGGTAGATGCATGACAAACATCCAACAACATCCTGGTTACAATATCTGTTTAGCAGGTTTTGGTGTAGATGACTCTGATAAATTGACTAGAAATAAGTAAATCACAAACATCAACCTCTGTGATTCATTACAAATTATATTATACACCTGGAACAAACTAAAAAAGTAGGATCCGTCTCCAGCTATATGTTATATGTTAGATTCAGATGTCATACTGTAATCTAACAGGTCACCAAATAAAATGTTACACCTGTAGAGTGTTGGGACAGGACAGGTGACGCTTTGCCGAAAATAACTTTGTTATCAACATATTGATTTATACAACTCTTTAGTCGCATTTAGCAGCCTCCTGGGTCCTTTGTGAAAACATTATTGAAGCAAGTAAAACGCTCTGTTGTAAGTGGTTCCGCTTGTTTATAAATGTTATTATCTTACAGGCAACGCCAACCGTTAGCTTACAGCCACTAAATCCCTGAGCTGTTCTCTTTAGCTGTGCAACTCGCTCCGGTTTCTTTTGGCCTGGTGTCAGTTTGTTCTATAACTTACCGTCAGTCTACTTCCCGTCGGCTGAATTGGAGTGTTGATTTGCCGTCGGAGTTATGAGATTATTTAGTTTTTTTGTTTTAGTCTTTGAACACTTCCTGTTAGCCGCCAGGTTAATGATCCTCCAGGAAACACAAAGCAGTAAGGTCTGTGTATTTCAGGCCACTACTAACTCTGACATAGCGGTGCTCAAGCGTTGCCATTGATACGTGGCTTTCACTCACGCCGACGTCAAGTCAGCTGGTATATAAAAAGAATAATGAGCTGACCTTCGATTGCAGTTGTTCTTTCCTAACTAAAGCTTGACATCAGTTCAAATTTAGTTGTACACTACGGACTAACTTTCAACTCATACATAACCCATGCAATATTGTACGTCAAATCTGATAGTATTAAAGCAACCCTTACAACTTCTACGCAGTTTTATTTTGAGAGTATTACTTCCGGTTTGAGCTACATTTGTCGAAATGATTTCTGGGAGTTGAAGTTCAGCACTACCTTGATGTACTTTACAATGGTAAGTTAAAGGGTTTCCTGATTTATTACATTTCAAGTGGAATTAAATCAACATTTATGACATTTTTTTTCTCTCAGCAACAAGCTTAAATGTTTTCTGTAGATTGGTGTTAATGTCAGAATTTTGTGTACTAATTAGAAAGCATGGATCCATGAACTTATGGTTCAGACTGGCGATATTAGTGTACTGGTGGATATTTCTTAGCATATTCTGAGCCCCTTAGATCCAAAGAAGTGTTGAATAGCCCCATCTGTCTGAGTATTCCTGCAGACAAGGGCGACCCTTTATGACCAGCACCTGCATGTCCTTCTTCTGATGACTACTTCCAGTGGGACAGCAGACTTTGTCACAAAGCTTAAGCTACTTTCTTGAACATGACTAGTGGATCATTGCACTCTAGTGGTCACCACAATCACTAGGTCAATCAGCATTTTTAAGAGTATGATGGAAATTATCAAAGTGGATGTACAACTGACAAATGTGCAGTAACTCTGATATGCTATCATGCCATTAAGGACCAACAACTTAGGAACGTTTCCAAAAAATAGTATTTAAATAAACAAAGAAAAATGTTCTGAGGGCAAAAAAGATGTCCAACACAAGCTTTACCTATCAAAGTGGCCATTGAGTGTACATGTAAATATATTCACAATAGTACAGGCAGTAGTTTTTTTGTTTAATTATTTAATTGTTGGTTTCTGATTAACCTTAATTTAAAATAGTATCTACTATTATATTTTCTTTCCTAAAATGTACGTCTTCCTGCCTTTCGTTGCAGACTTCATAACCACACATTTTGTTGCTAATATTTTTGTTAAATTAAGAAGAACCACCATAGACAAAACAAATTAACATAAATTTAATGAGTTTTCTGGGGGGAAATGGCCCCAAAGGCACCATGCGTCTTGTGTTGTTAGATATATTTGTTGATTACATAGTCCAACCTCTACTTTTAAGTATAAAATTGCAATGCACAATTGTAACAAAGACAATAGTAAACCACCTTAAACCAAAGACAAAAAAAACTTCCCACACCATTCCAAATATGATACATTAGGTAACTCAGTATGATCAATACCAGAACAATCACACATTATTTTCAGTGTAACATACGGCAAACACTGAAAGTCAAAAAACAACAGGATCAAAACAAAAAATTAATCTTGATGCAGGCATTAAATGTCTGTATAGATAAACCGTGAGACCTGCAAAAGGAGAAGTGTTATCTGTATTCATGCTGTGAAGTTTGACATCCAAAGTCACAGATATATTTTCAATTTTACTCTCTTGTAGCAATGTTTTCCAGTGGACCTCACAAAACTGATGCTTGTCTAGCAGGAATTGTGAAGTCGAGAGTTAATTCTGTCTCAAATAAAACTTATGCCAGAGTTTTAACACCTTTATCACATTGGAAAATTATCAACATGTCTTGAGAAACCCCACCCTGCCTTTTCGGTATTTCTCCTCCAACCCCATAAATAACAATCAATAGTCATACTCCACAGAGACAATAGTTCTGTTTCAAAATCACCATTTGAATTGATTTCATAATTATTTTGTATGTAAAAAAAACTGACTTAAATAAAACTGAACTTTTTATCAGTGAATACAGCCTCTCCACACACTACATGGAGAAGAGTGAAGCAAATAAACCAACTTCACAGCATACAATCTCTTTTTTAAACAAAAGAAACAGTGATTAACTTCTCCCCCTTTAACCATGGTCTCTGTGTTGAATTACATGATCACAAATATCAACAAAAAGCCCCCCGAAAAATACTCCTATGTAACACATATTCCTTTAATATCCATTGACTCACAGTACAGAAAGAAACATTTCAATTATGCTACATAACTCAAGTCAGAAAATAAGCACTGTTGTTGCTGCAACCCCCCCATTATGATATTTTTTTTATTAAGTGCATCTGAGCACACGTTTTTAAACAGCAAGAAATACCAAAGGGTCTCATAAGGAATATAAAGCCCTGGATTTATATTCACAATTGCAATAATACAAGACCCTTGTGTCAAATGTCTGTAACAGATAGATTCTGGTAAGACCTGATTTTTTACTGTTAAGATGTAAAAACATACAAGCAGAACTACGATAACACAGCAACAGTATCAGCATTCCCCAATTACACTTGGACTGTTAAACATTTTGCTTAGAATTTCTTTTTCATGTCATATCTTGTAGATAAGGCAGAATGAAAGTTTGTTATCCCATTCCTCTGTGTGCCCAAAGACAAAAACTGCCCTCACAGATGTTGATCAGACTCCAATATTTTTTGTAACAAAATACACCTGTATGAACATATTTTGTTCATTCAAAAACAAGAGGTAGTAAAAAAGGCAATCCAAAGTGGCAGGCAATGGTAAAACCTTTGGTTAAAAAAAGGCACTTGCTGTACTAACAAACCTAAACAATTTCCCTCTGGTTTTCCCCTTTCTGTGGTCCATGTCTCTCCACTTTTCAGGCCTATAAGCACTTCTCTTACTGCTACCATCAGAGTCTTTACAACCCCATAATCACATTCTCCCTCCCTCAATAAAACATTTCAATCTTCATCAAACACAAAGTGACCCACTTCATCTTGTTTAATCACATAAAAACAGCTGGTTATCCACAGTTCTTCACAATTTTGTTTCATGTTGGCGAATCTGTCTTTTGTCCTTGCATTCTTTCCTTAAAGCATAAAGTGTGTCCATGTTAGTCCGGTCTAGCATTGTCAAAAGTTTCTGTTGTAGATTTCCTGGATGTTTGAGGTGGTCGTAGAGAGATTGCGTCACGCTTAGGCTGGCTTCTCCAGAATCATCTTGACGAGCTGTTAGTCTTTTATAAGCCTGTAGACGTGATACTGAGCTCCATGTTCACTATTGGAAACCTCAAAAACAAACGCTATACAGAGAAGGGTTTCCTGGGTTTCACGGTTCATCACCACCTGGGTGTAAACACACATTTGATTAGAATGATTCTATATTTCAGGCAGCTTTTTAAGAATTAATTTGAATTAAGTATTTTTTACCTGTAGGATCGTGAAGTTTTCAAGAACACTATTCATCATGTACTTTTCAGGTAAGTGTTTGAGTTTGTGGATAAAGTTGATCATATATTCGCACATAGGAGAGCGGTGGATCCTGTAAACATACTTTCCTCCCTCCAGCTGGGCGTGTTCTGTCTGGAGTATACAACAAAAACAGGAGAAAATAAGTGAACAGTATCAAACTCACGTTTGTGAAAATAGCTATTTAATTCACATCCGTACCTCAACTTTCTCTACAACCTGCTTCCCGAATGAGCAGACTTTAGTTGAAACTGTGATAGTCATGCTCTCCATGCTGCTGTACTGGCTGCTTACACCATAGAATGAGCCGGGCCCATCCAGCATCCCGCTGCTGTTCAGGTCAGCCTTTAGAGAGCACAAACTTTAATTATAACAAAAACTTTCATAAAACTAAAAATTAAGTCTAATAGGAAACAAATTGAGAAACACCAGAATCTCACAAAGAGCCTGAAGATAAATTATATATTAGACTGATTTCAAGCAGAAAATAAATATGGTGAATATTGCAAAACTCATTCATCTAATAAAATATCATCTGAGTTATTATAATTGTCATGGTGTCATCAAAAGGTAATATGCTAAAGAACAACTCTAACGTTATTTCAACTACATCACATCCCACAGTCATTGGCTCTCTTGGTAAGGATGTTTAAAAAGCTTAAATAAATTAATCTTTTTTTGCAGTACCATCATCTCCAACTAAAACACACTTTTCAAATATTTCTCGGGATCTCGAAAAACTTTCACAGAATCTCGAGAAAGTAAGTGAGGATGGATCACTATTTTTACTCCATGGCCCCCTTATGGAGTCCATAAGGTGGACTCCCTTATGGAGTCCCCGTAACTATTGTTACTGTGTAACAATAGTTTTTGTAGAAGAGAACCGAAAGGCTCATTGTTAACTGATCTTAGTTACTCTTAAGACCAAAAAAACAATTAAGAACTATGGGATCAAAAAACAGCATGTTTATAATATGCCCCCTTATGGAGTCCATAAGGGGGCCATGGATTTAAATCTGCAGAAGTTAAATATAATTAAAAATGAAAAAAAAATAAAAAAAATAAAAATCTGCAGTCGTTAGGATTGCTATTGCCTCTGGGCCTCAAGTTATGTCTTATTACGGAATTCCACCAAAATAAAATAACATAGTAAATGTTTTGCTTTTTAGTTTTCTTGAACTTTAACACTGTGCAATTAATTTAAAAGATTTTCTTTAAGACATTTAACACATATACCAGGATGGATGTTCAGAATGGAAAATAATGTATTTAGCAGTTAATGAACAAAATCCCACCCAGAATTTGACAAGGAAGAAAGCATTCTGGGGCCCTTTCTCGTAAAGATCTTTCAGGCCTCCTTTTTTTTCGGGGAACTTGTCGTAGATCTGCCGGATTTCCACAGCCTCGAGGAGCGGGTCGCTATAGGAAGGGTTGGTCTGTCCAATGTGGACAAACAGGTGTTTGCTGTACTGCAGTGGAAAAAGACCAGAGGTTCAAAGTTGTCAGTTTAAAATCTTTATCACATCATCAGTAAAAATGTCTGAGAACAAAGCTTCAATGCACCATTCCATACTTATCTCAGTTAAAATAAACTCAATTTTTATATCCACCTACAACTAAACAAAAAGTGGATAATGATTGTGAAACACCAAAACACAGGTGAAGCTTGAGTACCTCTTATCATTTTAAGTATCTCATAAAGAGGGTACGGTGTGAACAAACAAATTAATAGAAATGCTCCTCTGTGATCACCACAGAGGAGCATGTTTGGTAGAGACAATTCTATTCCAAAGTTCAGCTTACATTGTCTGGGTCTCTCTGGACCTCCATGAAGGCTGAGTACTCCAGCATCCGTAGCTTAGATGAAGCAATCGTCCGATCTTGCCATACAGGAACTGCGGTCGCTGTTGGTGGAGGAGGGGGCGCCAAGGGCTCATAGGCTGGGCACAGACACACAGGCATGAATAAACTGTCTGTTTATATTTTTTAAAACACTCACAAGTCACACCTACCTGGTATGGGTTGTTGTACAGGGCCTGGCAGGGTTGAATAAGGCTGTACAAAAGGTTTGATGCTGAAAGACAACAAATGACCAAGTAAGTTATAAGTATTTAGTATAAGTAGTTAGTTATAAGACGTACTGCTAATGTCTCCAACTTTGTGTTTCCTATTGTGGTAATCTGTTAACTTGTAAAAATAAGCATGTGTTGCTGCACCAGCTAGGCGTTAAGTTCACCTTCTTTAGTGCTACATAATAGAACAAAACAGCACCAGTTAATATAATTTCCAGACAAATCACAGAAAACCAATCAAGGCTTTTTATGTTGATGATCTTTTAAAAGATCATCAACATTATAAGGGATTAAATGTTTTTTCCCCTTTTTTCAATCAAATCTGAAGTAATTCATTTGCCTCATGGTGGTTAATTCAACAACAGTGTAGGAAACAAACAATACAGGTGTTCAGGAGGAGTTAGTGCTGTTCTGTGCTTAAATTCAGGTCTTGGCTAAGGAGAACTTACACATGGCTGGTGCAGATGGCCCCAGGAGTCCTTCCCGGGTTGACATCTAGAATCATCCTAGTGTTGAAAAATGTTATTCAGTAAAAAAAAAAAAAAAAAAAAAAAAAAGAAAAACCTGCAATACCCACCTGACATAAAAATAAACTAACCTGCTTACTGATTTACTTATTTTTGCAGCTATTTATTTCTTGTGTTTACTTACTCCTGAGATGGTCCCGGCTGCACTGGGATTGGAGGAGGCCAGAACTGGAGGGCAACAAAAAGATACAAGAGTTTCGTTTTTTATTGTACTTTTTTTCACATTTTTCCCTTCTTTTCACTGTGATAAGATGCTTATGTACAGTCATTTTTAATTATTCTCACTCGAGTGGGTTGGTATGGGGCGGGAGACAAAGGAGGAAGGTGATTCTTTATCATGCTCGGTGAGACAATCTGTGCAGATGACAGGGCGGCCATGTTCTGCAGAGCTTTGTCTTTGGATGCTTGATCCTGAAAATTAAGAGAGAAATATGCGAGAAATAATCAGAATATACTTTTTTTTCTCAAAAACATCTATGCTTGATAAATAAAACAACTCATTTAGCTGTCAAAGAAAGCTTGGAAAATTGTTAGCTTAGCAGTAAAACTGTGTTGTTCTGAATGAAAAACAGCTTTCACAATAAAGCAGAGAGAAGGACACAGAGATCAAGAAGCATTGATCAAATATAAACAGTAGATGGTCAGTGGGTTATCAAGAACATTGCAAGAAAAATTGAATATAGTCATTAAAGCTGGATTCAAGAGACCACAAGACCCAAGAACATACACAGGTAGCTCAAGATGTCTAAACCCATCCAATTTCAATCCAAACCCTTTGGAGGTTAAATCATCGCCTGGATTTAAGAAAGCCCATCCAAAGACAAAAAATGTATATATGTATATATTTAAATGTTTTTTTTAGATTGCAAAATGTTGCATTTTGTACTGCAATCTCTTACTTTGCGACTGAAAGACAGATACCTCAGAAATAGGGCTCTGTGTCGAGAATGACATCTAATGCAAAGCAAGCAAGAGTTTGATTTCTGGCAGAGGCTGAGGGGCGAGAATGCGGCATCATAGAAGGGCTGTGCTCAGAACTCTCTCCTTTAGCATTGGTTTATTAACCGGATAACGATGGGGTGGGTTGCCATGCCTGCAGACGGCCATAGCAAAAGGATAGTGCACTAGTGCTGCCAAACAAAGGGGAGGAGGGAAGCATATTACACAAGGCAGATTCACTTACCAAATTCATCGCCTGAATCAAAAAAGAGAAAAACCATTAGTATTATGCACTTCTATGTAATGTTTTGATGCTTACTTCTAAAGTATTTAAATTTGATAGTGATTTTAAATCTAAAGTCAGCATGAAAATGTGGTGAAATAAGTAAAACCTTTTGATTCAGCTAAAAAATATTAAGAACAGTTTACCCATAGCAAATAAAGCACAGCTTGTGGGGGGTAGTACCTCTTTCAGTTTTATACTTGCATCTTATGTTTGGATTATGTAGAGGCTTAGGACATGGTGACATAGCTGATAAAGTCTTAAAACAGGTATTGTACGATGTAAAACTTAGTTTACACCTCATTGTTACAACTTCTTAAAAAGGCAACAAACTCTTGAATCAGACTGTTAGGTCCTTAAAGCAAGGCTTCGAACATCTCATTAGGACAAACTTAGCATCTATGGGAAAAAGTGGTAGACACCACACTTTTGACTTAAATTAAGTGAAACATGAATGCAATGGATACTGACGTACTTTCCAGTACTTCACAATTTTTTCATCTTTTAACTTACAAAACAACATGAGCCTGAACTTATGATATTAGCTATTGCTTATGACACAATGCAAACATAACAAGCATCCATATTAAAATGTCATTATTAAATTGGAATATTACTAGCTATAATAAGGTGGGGTGCAATATAGTATTGGCATATATAGAGGTACATACAATAGCAAAGGAATTTCTTTAATTACTGTCATTAAAAAAATCTGCAAATTTGACAGTAAGTACTTCACAGAAAAAGTTTAAATATGCTAAATTTTTTCTTTATGAGTAAAGAGTGTACTTTCTGCAAAACTTTCTTCTTGTGATGTCATTCCTACTTCGCAGTGGCATTATGTACTCAACAGTCATGTGTGGTATTTAAGAGTAACTGCAGTGAATCTATGGCAGTAACTTTACCAGGATGATACTACAGTTATCCTATTCTTTTAATAAATGCACTTCTACATTTTGCTATGTTAACCTAGCAGTTATTTTATTTTTAAAACTGATTTAAATTCAGACGTATCATCAACATGAATAGTTTCCCCAATAAGGATAATTTGTGTCCAAAGAATCTGCTAATGAATTTGGGAACCATTTTTCTTATTGGCTCTCTAATGAGAAGTGGCTGTCTAGTGAGACTGGAAATTTCCCAAATGTCCAATCTAATTGGCCTATCTCTCGTGACAACTTCTTCCCCTGAAATCTGCAGGTTCTAGAAAAAAAAACTATAATTGAACAAGCAAGAAGCCTTGCATGGCTAGGTTTAATTTTCCGTTTTAGACTCAGTTGAGGTAAATTTAGGTGGCACTGTATGTCTTACATATGGCTATTTTGTTAGATCCCTGCAAGATCTTTGTCTTGTTTTTCATTCGTATCACTCAGTTCTTAATCTGAGATTGACTGCCTGGATAACCAAAGAACCAGTATAGCCCCAGTATAGTCTGATGGCTCTTTTGGTTGGAACTAAAACAAACATTAGCTGTTGCGCTGAGACTTAATCGAATTTAGCAGATAAATAGTATGCACTCAATAGTAAAAATACCTAACTCATAACTGCAGAGAATAATAATAATTAAAAAAAATGCTGGGAAAATAAACAACAAAACCAAAGTGTATTTTTTTCTGATTGATAAAAAGTAAATTGTATATGAGAAATGTAAAGCACCTCATTGCTCTTTTAAATATGCAATAAAGATTGCTCAATAGAAATTGAACAATCCTATCTACTGCTTAGATCACTTTGTTTTGTGATTTGAGTGAGGAAAACAGAAACACCGGTTGTTTCTCATATAAAAAGCACTGAAATGGTAATTACATATAGTTATTTTGAACATCACAAGCCAGTTTATGCAGGTAGTAACAAAGTACACCCTAGTATTTTAGGAAAGTTAATGATTTTAAAAAAGTAGACATAACTGAACCCCAATTTGATTTTGTCTCTTAAACAATGACAATAATATTACCTCAAAATGCCACCCTTATGTTTTTGTAAACCACAGCTTCCCAACTCCTGTTTGGGAGGCACTACTCTAGAAGGTTAGTCAGTCTTAGAAGTTTAATTTAATCAAATGTTTGCCCCATAGAATATAGTATTTTTAATATGTAGAAATATTAGAAGTAGATGAATTATTTCAGTGTGGATATGCAAAAATTACTTAAAAAGCATAAGGAGTCCAGAGAATTTGAATGAGACAAGCTAAAAAGAGTTGAACAAAACTTTATATTGAGTTTTACAGAAGACTTTACAAACAAAGGAATAGATAAGAAACTGTAGATATTCAAGTGGAAGGAGCAGAAAACAGAAAGAAAGAAAGAAAGAAAGAAAGAAAGAAAGAAAGAAAGAAAGAAAGAAAGAAAGAAAGAAAGAAAGAAAGAAATAAAGAAAGAAAGAAAGAAAGAAAGAAAGAAAGAAAGAAAGAAGGAAAGAAAGATAAACAGAAGGGAAGACAGAAAAGAGCAAAAGGAGTACAGTAAACTGTGGAGGACAGAGACAGAGCTAGAGCAACATGCAGATAAAAAAACCTTTTTAGACTGGCTTAGCAATGCATGTTCAATTTAAGCAGAGACTACAGTAACAACCATTACAGCTTGATTTTTAGATTTCTGTGTACTGCTGTACAAATACAGGACTAAAAAAAAAAAAACATGCATGTCGATGTACTGGATGCAAAAAAGCAAATCTAATTTGTATTTTAAACTTTTGATTGCAAACAATTCTTTTGTTCACAGCAAGCATGCATCTGCTTATGTAGCCAAAATGGGTTTTCCATGTAAGCAAAGATTGATAATCTCAAATTAGCTGGTTAGTGCAAAGCCAAGCGTGTACCAGCCCTGCTGAGGTGAAGCGCATACCTTTAGCTTTGACTGGATCTCGCGAGATTTTCTCCGGGCGAGAACCTGCAAATGGCTAGAAACCTGCACAGAAGAATAGCCAAGAGAAGGGAAGAGGAAAGAAGACATGGAGGGAAAGGACACGGGGAAGAAAGGGAGAAGCCGTAACCAAAGAGGAAAGAGACGCCCAGTCAGTGTTGCCGGGAGGCGGGCCGGCGGGACCTACCTTAATACCCGCCTGGTATTCACGAACTTTCTTCCGTGCTAACACCTGTATGTGACTAGACACCTACAGGGGTGTGAAACAGTTTTCAACAAATAAATAACATGCAATCAAATTCATGCATGCACAACCATGCAGGTGCATACTTGTAGAGCATATTCCAATTCTTTACTGAAATAACGAAAATGTTCAGTGGTCAGAACAGTTGCTAAAAAACATTGAAAGGTGAATTTAAAGGATAAGGTTGGTAACTATACATTTTAGTGAATAGGTTTCTTGTAATGTGGCAATTAGCTGTGGAATAATGCTGGAGATAAGTGATAATAGCACAGAATCCGAAGAAACAGCCAGAAAAAGTTATGAGACTGACTGCCATCAACAGCAAAATCTGGTGCTTTTAACACAGTTTCTTTTCGCTTCACCTAAATGCTTCAACTCTTTCTTGAAACACCAATACATCAAATAGGTCAACACTTCTGGGAATCACTACACAAAATCACCTGAAGACATGTACCTTTTAGAAATTAGATCTTAGAAACTTTAGAATCCACAACAAAAGTGAAGCCATTTTTATAGAGGGCTTTGTTGTAGTCAACAGGCCATGCAAATGCAGATTTCTTTCTTTTTTATTAAATAATGTCAGAAAAATATTCATTAAGACACATGCATAGCTTGGAGATCCTCTGTTTCAATGTGATGGCAAATAAGCAGCGACTACAGTAATCACACCTATTGTGTGATGAATAAAATTTATTTCACCACTAATGTGTGCATAATGCAGCACAAATATACTTAGACTTTTAAACTATTAGTTTAATGTTTTTTAAAACAGATTAGCCTCTATCAATCAGCCAACATGGTTTTAATTTCTTCAAGCAAAAACACTTACAATGACCAAGTTTGAGAAGATTTTTAGAAACAGCACTTTATTCTGTCATGTCTTTTTATATTTTCACGTTAAGTACGTCAAAGGAATTACTACTTGTTTTACAAAATTTGTTGAAATAAACATAACATAAAACCAGAATTATCCTTTAAAATCTCAGACTGGTTTCTGTCTTTTTATTTAGTGGATTACAGTTACTAAAATAGACCCAAAATAATCATGCATGATTTTTTTTTTCCTTGTTAGCACAAGTTTACCTGTTTTCGTGTGCGGGTTTTGCCTGTCCTCAGCTTGATGTATCTTGCTATCAGTTCATTTCGACCTGTAACAAAAAAGCAGAAAGAAAAGTTATGGAAGGCAGTTACACAAACATTGTATTGTACATCCCCAATTGGACACTTGGTGGCAGTGTTCTCTTTTAAGTCATCTCATTGCCTCAGAGTTCATCATCAACACAAAGATTCACAATACTTTCATTGTTTCCTGTTACATGTTTCTGACAGTAGAAATAGGAAGGTTAAATTATTTTGTCTTGACGTTTTGATTTGCTGGTTTAACAATCCATAATATGTCTTCCCATTGCCATGCAGCATAATCACAAACTTAACCATGTTTTTCAAGACATAACATCTCCACTCAAATTTTTGCCCAACAGCTTGTGCAGATCATAGACGCTTATGCCAGGTTGTACTTTTGCTAATGTGTAATGTCTTTACATTAAACTTTGTTTTTGTTTATCAGATAAAAATTCACCCTGGTGCATGAGACGCACAAACAAGCTGCATGATTTTGCCTTATAGGAAACCGGGTGCATAGGGGTTTTTGAGTTTTCTTCTCTGCCAAGTCACGCTTATTGGGTTTCTGTGGAAATGGGGCTGAAATGAGAGGTAGAACCACCATATCATTAAAATAATGATTCCAAATTTGCTGACAGAAAATTATGCTGACAAAACTGGTCAAGACGTGCCTTTTTAAACCCAAGGAGTTTAATAGCTCTCCAGATGCATAATGACAGGAGAAACAAGTCTTGTTGGCCTCCACAAGGCACTGGTTATTGCAATTACCATAAAAGTACCGCAGGCCATCTTCAACAGGCTTACAGGACTCATCGTACTAACCAATCAGTCAGTCCGGCAGTCAGCCAGCAAAGCAGAGCTGAGTCGTCTGCCGATACTGAGGGAGCCCCTCCTCTTTTGCCCCAGGCCAAGGATGGACACACCCGCTCCAGCGCCTCCACATTCCTAACATTCCTGTAAGCCTGTCACATCTGTGCTGGCCAGTCTGATTGGGCCTACAAACACAGAGCTTGGCTGAGTGCACACATGCTCAAATGAACTTCCAGCTTTGGGAGAAACAGGGGTTAGAGCAGGGGTGAAGGCCATCAAGCTCGGGTATGGGGATGGGGGATGATCGCTTATAAAGGGGCAAAAAGGGCAGCTGAAAAGGGCAGGGGCTCTTGGAGAAAACACAAAGCCATAACTGTCTCTGCCAACAACTGCCACCTGGCAGCGAGGCAGCCGCCTTTCCCAAAACAACACCACCGTGTGACCCCACAGCTAACAGACAACAGCACCTGCTGCAGACCGTCCTGGTGGAGGATGGCAGGGAAAGAATAACGTCCGCTCAACCCCCACCCAACTGTCACTCTCAGTCTCTTCAGCGGGAAGGGAAAGGAGAGTAAATGTTGCATCACAGAGGTGGAAAGAATTTCACTAAACTGTCACAGCGAATTACTCAATGAGGTATAAGTATTTCACCGATGTACAAGTGAAATAATTAAAGGTAAGAATTTTTCTCCAAAACAAGAGCCAGATTTAAAACAACTGAAGTAAAGTTTTCAGTTCAACACTGAGACAAATTTCCTTCTTTGCAATTACAGTCATTCTAGAAAAAATTATATAAAGAATGTTTTACTGTTTTATGTAAATTTGTTTTACACAACATTTAATTTTATCTAATACTTTGAATCAGAACTCTTGCTTATGTGATAATGCAGCACAGTGATCAGGGGCAGATCTAGAAAACATTGGGCCCCTAGGCTAAAGTCAGCATAGTGCCATACCTAGATATTACTAAGGACTGATAGTTAGATACACAGTAGTGCTTACTGACCCTTTGCAAGTGACATCACACTCTTCAAAATCAGCTCACACCCCCTTGACATATGTCAAAACAACCTATATGCGCACATTAACTCCTGTAACAGAGAGTTGATAGCCTAAATTAGCTTTTTGTTGGCTGCAGAGACAAGAATGCAAACCAAAAACTTGTCATTTTATTGTAAACCTTTTGATGAGGAAGATGACGCCAATGGATAGCAGCAGCAAGTTATAATTAAGTACTGTCAGCCCTTGGTGTATTCACGGATTTGAAGCAACTATTTTTCACAAGGTAAGAAGATGAATGTTCATGTACTTCATTAATAATCTAAATGAGCAAGATATAATCAACTGCAAAATGAAGAAGGTACCCGTGTAATTATTAGTAACCATGGAGAGACTGCTCCTGCCATGTTCAAAATAACTGGTAAGCAACTTTTGAACACTTTTAACTCCGTTCTTTGTAAAGAGGTGTGCTTCTTTCAAAATTAGCTTTACTTCAAGTAGAAGTCATGGCAATATTGCCAAAAACAACTTGGCAATGTTGGGAAAACAATCACTCTGTCCAATACTCTAGACCATCTGTTATAGTGCCTGAACTTGATTACGTGACTTTGTTGAAAAGGGTCAGCAGGGCTTCATCACAAGAAAACAGAATATTTCCAGAATGTATTAGTGTTTATGAAATGGAAACAATTCTAGAAATGTCTTCATCTATGCAAAATAATGCTGCTAGTAACTATAGCAGGTCTGTGTGGAGTCATGATGCCCTTATTAAGTACAAAAAACCCCAAAAAAACAGGTGTGAAGCACATAGCTAAATTCTACTGTTGTTACTTTAGGTTGGCGGTGGCACTGTAATCATTCATTCAAATAGTTGGATATTAGTAGTTCATTTGAAAATCCCAGAACTTTAAACTCATCATCGGATATAAATGGACAGAACTTATAAAGAAGGTTTCCAGTCATTTTGACTGATCAAAGCCACATTCATCCTTTGCTTTCACCAATACACCAATTATCAGACAAATTGTGGTTTAGTGCCTTGCCCATGGGAACGTTAACATGTGAGAAAGCTGGAATCAAACCTACAACAATTGCATTGTCTTGCAATTGTTTTCAATTACAAGACAATGCAATGCTGCCCACTGAGTCACAGTCACCCCAGACTTCCACATTTTCTGTGGAAAATGATCATTATTGGGACATTGATTCATTTATTTATAAGACCATGCTTGGGCTGTTGCCCTCCTAAATCTGCGATTTAATCACACAGAGAAGCATAAATTTTTATTCTTTGTTTTCAAATGTTAATTTCTTGCGCTCTGTTCCATTTCCCTACACAGAATTGGGAAAATGGAGATATTGTTTACTCTGCTCCATCTACATAAAACATGCTGCAAAACTCAGGAAATTAACTGAGCTTATTTTATTGAGCACATTTAAGTCCAGACTGAGACTTCCTTAAATTGTGACTGTTTTTAATTATTTGTATGGCATTATGTAGCTAATTGTAGTTGTATAACATTTCTATCTCTTCGCCGACTCCCTTGAAAAAGAGGTTTCAATCTCAATGGGACTGCCTTGGTTAAAATAAGGTTAAATATTTAACAAATAAAAAGAATCACTTGATTATGACTGGAAAAGATGCCTACTGTAGGCCCCAGGACTTGAGATAAAGATCTTTATAAACAAAGGATGTCTTCACAACTAATGGTCTGGTAGACTTGGTACAACTGGGGCCCAAAATTACATTATTTGTTATATTTTCAGCTGGTGCGGTTCGCTTTCACACTCTACTGTGTCACCTCCCTCTCCTGTGATAGCACTGCACTAAGAATCACTTTAGAAAGTCACATAAAAATCTCTTAAGAAAACATAAATGCAACTTCCTTGACATCAGCTTTTAGCAGTTCTACAAACATAAGACCACAAGCCATTTCTTCTGCTAGCATTAGACTTGTGTCTTTGCTTTGGTTGCATTTACCCAGAATCCCCTTCTTTGTAGCGGTCTACGGTCCGCTTGTGATTCACATACTGTATACATTCGAACTCGCCACAGTTCACTTCAACCAAGCCAAGACCTACGTTTTATTGGCAAACCAGAGTTAGCTTTTTTGGTCTGCATCAGAGCTTGATTGCGCTTTCATACCTCCCCAGACGAACCGGACTTTCCAGGCAAACGAACTAGAGTTTGATTAAAACAGACTAAACATGGCTGGTGTGAATGCACTCTAAGATAATAAGCTACATTTTTAAAGAACCATGATCTGATAACACTGTATCTTAGCAGACTTTTGTTTTGAACAACCACCTTCTGAAACATAGACAAAGGGAAGCTCTACTTTCAAAGACAACCAAAAATTAAAGAGACAGCTGGATATAGAAATTCATCTTCCTGCTAATTATGACCTTTGTCTGTTCTTTCTTCATAATGTAGACCCAGAAGAACTGGTTGTGTTGGGTGGCAGTTATCTTTTTTTTTTAGACTGCTTCCTTAAAGCTTCTACCAGAAATGATTTACAGCACTCTGGGTCTACAGCTGCAGCAGCTGACATCTGTTCAGACTTGACATTGTGGTCTGAAATGGGGGTAGAAAGGGAGGCAGATGGCGTTGGGAGGGTCAGATAGCTAAAAGTCCACGCTTCAGGGAACTATAACAGGTGAATATAAACAAACACACACTCATTCATTTGAGTGCATAGCCTCATTGTCCTCAGCTTCCCCAGTATTGCACTTTTCTCTGCAGCAGCACTTTCGAACCTATCATGATTCTCCTGGTGATTGCTCAACAGTCAGTCAGATAGCTGCAGGCTGCCATTCTTAACTCCCCTGACAAGACACACCCATCTTTCTCTTTTTTATATGACCACTGGAATTTTCCACTTCCATGCTAAGATAGTGAGCAAAAAGGTAATTTCTATTCAGTCATCACAACTTTACCTCTATAGCTCCATCTCTCCCCTGAACCTTTTCAACTCCCTTATTTTCCTCCCTCCTCCCCTCACATAGCATTGAGGTAATCCTAAATTGTTAACATACTGCTCAGCCATGACTGAAAACATTCCTAACATCTCAGTGAGGGAGCTGACAGGAAACACCAGGCCTGCGTAGTCATCAAACATCGTGCTCAGGCCCTGCTCCTATATCTGTACCCATATGTTCTCCTCACCCGTGCATGCACTGAACCGGTTCTAATTCGGACCTCGAAGGTCAGAACAGACACCGACCATCCTTTGGAACTTTTCTCCATTTTCATACCCAGAGTGCTTTGCAATAGTGACAGCTGCAGGGGCGTGGAAGCAAAGAGGCGTGTGATACACCTGTTGAGACCAGAAAACACAGGTGAACGGCGTGTCAGCACAGCCCCAAAGCAAAACAAGAAGGGCTACATTTTCTTTTCCTGATTTCTTTGAATTCAGCAT
Organism: Alfaro cultratus; assembly: GCA_903066825.1. Lineage (NCBI taxonomy): Eukaryota > Metazoa > Chordata > Actinopteri > Cyprinodontiformes > Poeciliidae > Alfaro > Alfaro cultratus. The sequence continues at coordinate 98,746 of CAEFZX010009511.1, read as the reverse complement.
ACAAGAATTATTAGCTATTCATTTTACAAATAATCTTAAAGGCTCAATCATTCTTTGATTGTTTTGCTTTTAATATTTTGCTGAATAAAATATTGCTGATGGAAACTTTGTTTATGGTTATGTTCCATTCTGTGAATGAATCCTTGCTAAGCTGGGAGCTAACTACAAGTATAATTTTTTTTGTCTCCACAGTTCCATGTTGCTATTTGTTTTCTGCTGTTTTTCCAGTTCTATGTACGTCAAAGGTATTCTATTGGATTCAGGCCTGGAGACATACTAGTTTCACTCTTATTTACTTGTTTGGGGCTGTCGTCATGTTATAAAACTCCTCTCAAGCCAAACCTCTTGAGGTGATGTGTCATATTTTGTTTCCTATTTAGGTAAACAAACTGTGTGTTTTACCTTCCATCTTATATTTGGACAGTCTTATTATGTTATGTTGTTAACAGAGCTTCAGTTATAATCTCCCGTGCTTTGCAGAAGTCGCTGATAAAATGTTGTGGGGTGTTAAAGTTCTCATCCAATTAAGCAAAGGCATGATTGTTTTTTCTACCTGGCAGAGAAAAGCAAACCAACAAGAGTGATACAAATCAAATAACTGCTTAACAATAACAGCTGAAGACAACCTACACAGGAGATTAAGTTTACAGTAACAGATCTATTTGAGCGGTGATTGACATTCTGGGCCTTGATGGTAAGAGAATGTCATTCAATCTTTTGGAAAGATCTCCCACTCCAGTTTTAAAGTTATCTCCGCCTACACCTTTCACACTGCTGCATCTCAACATCACAATACATCCCACTCACATGTTTCTGGTCAGCGATATTAACAGAATGCTCTAAACAGTGTAATTATTTCCTTTTCTGTTTAATTGTGCAATGAAGTTTTTACTGTTTAAGCAACTAAACCAAAGTGCTCTTCTGGTGGTTTGGACACAGAAGCACATATGTGCTGAAACCATTATAAGAAAAACTTCTTTTTTCATGTCCTAAAACAGCTTAAATATTTCCTTATGTGAGAGGTTACAGTAGAACATAACTTTCCTTGAACTCTCTGTAACCCTAAAGTTATCTGAATGAAAATAAATGCCACTGGTCTAGACAGCCTTGTGGAGCACAGATTACACTTGTATAAAACTGTGCACTAGCTAATGGAAATTTGCAAAGGTTTCCCACAAAATAATAATAAAAAAAAATCCTGGCAGAAATAAAGTGGAATTCCCAATGGGAGGGATGACTTGTCTGCTTTTGGAGGCTGCTTGGAGTTTGAGACTGCAAGGTAGACAGTATTACATGCTGTGCAATCGTTAACATTCCCCTAACCCAACGTCAGGGCAGCTTTTAGAAATCTGAGGTAATCACCTTGTGAGAGGGCTTCTTCTGGGGCATGCTTTGGCTCTGCCAGTAAAGCCTCAGATGACTTATTGTAAATGGAGAGCGTGTTTAGTGCCCTAGGGAAAAAACAGCCTTTAAAAGGGGTTCTGACAGTTTGTTGCTATGGCAGAAAGTTTGTGCTTAACCTTATTTTTTGATGATTTTCTCTTACCAAACTTTTTGAGACAGCACATTTTTAACAAACAGGACTGGAACATTATTAAGTTAAAATAAAATTAAACATTTTATTTATTTATACTCGCTTCAACGGAAAGCATAAAACATACTTATTGTAAACTGTCATACGGAAAATTATGCCTCCTCAATGTACAATAATCGTGTTTTATTTTGTTCCAGTTTTTTTGAGAACTGAGTTCAGTTCAAGATCAAATAAAATTTGCAAACATGTACATCACATGCAACATGCACATCTTCTATGACCTCTACTGTAAAGCAAAGTTTGGGATTTCCAGCATAATGAGGCTGGTTTACTTTACATGAGTTAGCAAGGTTGTCACCATGCTAATTTATATTGTTCCTGATTTGAGATCAATACACTGGAAGCAGCAGCTCTCAAGTAATCACTCCCATGAAAAAACAACAAACCAAAGCGATAAAACATTTTCTCCACATGGAAAGGCCTGTATGCCTTTCATTTAAATGGCATAGGAAGACATTATGTCACAGGACAAAAACATTGCCATATTCCCTTGCAACAAATTTAGCACTGTGGAATACACACTTTGATCACTAGATAAGCCAGGCTGCCACAGACTTTTCCTAGATGTCAAAAATGACCCCACACTGGTTCTGCAATAATGATGGGTTATCTCAACAGAATTATGTAATAAAATGCAGCTAAAGAAAACTGCATACTAATTTGTTCCAGTAAGAAGCTGAAGATTGGAAATGAATGTTAATTTTGTTTCTTAATTAAAATGCATACTTCTGAAAAGAATTCCAAGGGTGTATGTTACTCTCCAAGCTGTCACAACTGTACTCTCACATACTTTTATAAAATGGCAAATACCAAACACATTTTATATAGCAACAGAGTGTGGATGGCAAAACAAAATTAACTCAGGCATTTATAGTTTACAATTTAAGCCTTCTGGACTGAGCTGTTTTAATCTTTGTAGATAATTTCTTGAAAGGAGGATTTAAACATTCTGGAATATTGGACTGAACTTCAAACTAAAACTTTTTTTTGATTAGGATGCCAAAGCTATGTAGATTAATTTAATAAGATTTGATAAAAAATCTTAATGCATTAAAAAAAATCACTTATGGTGTTGAATGTTGTGCACTTACTGTATTGGATTTTTGTATTTAGCTCTTTTTAAGTGTCTTTATTGTGATTGGTCCTCTAGTCTCACATTGACCAGTTTTACATAGACGCACACATTCACTGTCAGATACAGTAGGGTGTGTTACCAAGTTGGTAGCCAATTATTTGGAACCACTTATGCTATTTCTTCAATATTCAGAGTAATTTAGTCAGTCTTCTTATGAAAGCAAGACATGTTAAACTCATTTAGGAGATTTAGGAGTATACAATCATGAACAAAACTTAGCAGTTTATGTGTTTGCCATGAATGTTTTTTTTAATTTTATTTAAGATAAATGTATTTGTTCCCATTTAAATGGATCATGCTCATTTTAGTGCTACCAACATGTTTTTACCCCATTTGGCTCTAAATAAATATGGTAAATAGCATCAATTTGTCTCTGAAGTAAATTGGGCTCAATATTAGCAAATTCCTTATTTCTACAACCCACAAAATATATGTACATCACACTAATATAAGTGAAATAAAACAAGCTTGTGGGAAATTATTATCAGATAATGAATCTAACAATCAAAACAATTGTCTTTGATTCTTTTTGACTGATTCTGCTATTCATTTTGCCTCCCCTTTGCACCTTAAGTTGAAAAACTGAACAGACGACAAACAAATGCAGCTACACTAGTCGAATAAACTTAGGTATGTCTTTGTCCTTCAGTTTCCAAATCTGTCTGACAAATGAGCGGATGGGATTCCATCTTGGGTGAATCATACTAAAAGAATCTAATCTGATGTCAATTGCCAAAAAATCAATGTCCTCTGCCTTCTTCCACTACTGTCCTCTACTGTCATCTACACACATGCACCGCACTTTCAGAAATGACCTATCAGAGCCAGAAGGAGGCCCTTAGAGCTGTCAATCAAACATGTGTACGCATTGCTCACACGCCCCCTTGCTCTCTGCTACTACAGCTGGTTCTCCACAACAGAGCCTGCCATGAATGCTCAGACAAGTAAACATGGCCACCGATAACACCAGATAAATACTTTCCTGGCAATGGCAAGTTGTTCCTCTGCCATCAGCACATATACCAAAATATTACACTGTCATGACAGTGACAGTTTCAACAAATATGTAAAAAAAAACTATCTTTGTAAAAGTTACAAACTGAAGCTTTATCAATAGAAAATGGGATGAAAATAATTAAAGAAAAGTGTGATTAAATTGCTGCACCTGGATGTTATTGATTCTGCTAGAACACTTGCCAGTATTACCATCTGGAGCTTTTAAACTCATCAAGGACTCAACACCTGCAATTTTATGAACATATGGCAGGAAACAACACAACCACATGGATATTTAAATACTTCAACAGCAGAGCATGCCAATGCAATGTTTTTGTTCTTAAGTCTTGGTTCATGCTGTGCTAATTGTCTTTAATATAACCAAGCGATTCAGCATCAAACAGAAGATTTTAACCAGTCACCCACAGGCAATGTTTGCTAGTACTGCAAGTTTAGAGAGAGAGAAAAAAACTGATTGTAGCTAAGTGATAAAAGACAAGTTTGGAGAGAAGGCAGAGAAGGAAGGGCATGAGTGTGAAAACCAGGTCAAAAATAAGAACCTTCTGCAGAAACAGACCAGTGTAAATCAGGCTGTAAGAAGAGATGAGTCTCTTTCAGGACAGCAATAACCACCTCTGAAAGTGCTAGTGTGACTGGAAGAACCTGCCCGTGGGTCACAGCTCAACAGGTACAGACCTGTTAAACAGAACTACCTGTGGAAAGAAAACACTCACCTCTGGGTTTAAGTTGTGACATGAAAACCAAAAGAGGAAGAAAAATCATTTTCTTATTTGCTTTTAAAGTAGCAGAGTATAAATCTGCCTGTTTTAATCCCTAAATCACTGCAACATATATGGTTTTTCTATTAATTAATGGAGAAATCATATATGTTGCAGTAATTTATAAGCACTTATTAATAAGTGCTTATTAATAAGCACTTCTTCTGGGTTTATATCCATGTAATTGTTGTTCTTGTACTGCTCTGGCCGTGTACTCACCATACATTTTTCCCTCATCTGACAGGATAATTTTCCTTCTGCCACAGGGAGGGTAGATGGCGAGGGCCTCCTGAAAACTCTGCTCAATATCTGGGCTCCAAACGCCCTCTGCATCTCCGTCCATGGTCTTGTCCTCATTTTCCCCATCCAGCCCATCTTCTGGGCTACAGTTGGCACTCCACTCGTTGGACGCAATGGTGGCGGCTCCCCCTGGGCCCAACCCTGAGCCCCAAGATCAAAGGATCAGCGGGAAATCTGTAGAGCAAAACAGTGCAGAGGTTTTTAATCACTCAGCAGTGAAGCTTCAACCACAATTAATGTTATTTATAATTTCACAATATGTAACTCTAATGAACAGCCAATATAGCTTTCTTTTTTGAATATGAGTTAAAAAAGGTTCACACACATTTTGGTTTCCCCAAATTCCTGACGCATAGGCAGATCCAAGCTGTATTAAGGTTCAAATTTGTAAACCCCAGACAGTAAAAACATATCTGTTGTCTGGATATTCTACAGAATTCAACAGAAAATATTAATTGTCAAAGATGTTAGGAGTAGAAATGCACAATATATCATCAAAAACATTGAGATCGGCTGATATTGGTAATTTTTTAACAAATCAGAATTGGTCCGATAAATAATGCTGTCGATAGCCTATGAACAACAGATATTTATTTACATCTTGTTGGTACTTTTTTTGGTCATGTGAAAGTAACAGTGATGCAGCACGGGATTGTGGGAAATTAAATTAAAGCAGCATGGTGAAGTCAGCAACATAAATATCAGACCTTTATATTGGCCCTAAATTTCATATTGGTGCCTATTTAGGACAGCAACTGACCTTAAGCTACTCCACCCACGTTTTGTCTTCTGTTTTAACCGTTTTTGTCTAATACCTTCAAGTGCCCCACTGATAGATGTAAACAAAATGCAGAAAAAGTAATCAAATGTTGAGGAATCCATTGCATCCATTACATAGGCTCCACTAAACTAATGCTCCAATTTCTCGCCCACCAAATACTGCTGGATATAATCAGAACATGTGGAACTATTTCTGGTTAACATTTTAGAAACATTGCATACGAACCATGTGTTTGGAAAATTATGAGTGACAAATTTAACAACTCCATAAAACAATAATGGGATTTAGGCAACACTGGAAGGAGTCTTGATTAAAGGAAGAATGAGGTCAACAAGAATAACTCATCACAATGAGAAAGGCAAAGCTTTTAAAGTTTGGCTGAGCACTGGCAGAACATCCAAGCCTCTCTGCTGCGCTTTATGTGTGATATCATGTCAGATTACAGAGAAATGTTATATGAAGAGATTGCTTTAGCTTTTCAACAACCAATTTAGCAAACATCTCATGTTATTTTTGCCAAAATACTTGGGAGGGTTAATGTGTGACCTACATGGCTTAAGCAAACTGCTAGAACATCAAAACAATTAAGCTTTAAACAAACTCTTTAGTAAGAGAATAGGTTTAGAGCTCACTGTTAAGGACGATGCAAAATGATCATCTTTTTGTAAAATGATTATCCGCAAAATCCAAATAACTGTTTTAAGCAACGCTAAGTCATTATTAGATTTATTCATTTTATATGACTAATGACAGCACCAAAGCCGGGTAGAAAATTAATTCAAACAATACATGACTAAAACTTTCTTGAGAATTGTGTGTCAGATAATTACAAGCCGTAGTTTCTCTCTTTAAGACACTCAACCAGTTAGGCAACTAAATGGAAATCTGGAAACTCTTTTGCTGCTTGAGCTGGACGAGCAAGTTTCATGACTACATGAACACACTGATCCGAGATAACCAACAAGCAAACAAGTTAGAAGTTCCTATGGATACTTTTTTGGTTATTATTCTAGTAAACTGATCTCCAAAGCGAATACTTGTTAGATACTCTGTAAGTACATTAGTCACTGGAATTTGTCGGCTCGTTTGATACTCCTTGCCCTCAATAAAGTTTTCACTATAAAAAATTCAAAGGAGAGAGAGATGTGAGAATTCATGTAAAGCACAAGGATAACACTTCATTTTCCACAGTCATGTCACTATCACTATACTTTAATTCGATTTCTCTCAAATGCTTAGATGAATTCAAGATATTTCATAAAACAAAGTTTAAAGACCCCAATAATCAGCATTGGTCTCTGAGAATGCTTGTGGTTTGGGAACTGTTTCCCAATGTGGTCGGATTATAGCTGACTGCAGGAAAAGATCTTAAGTATTTTTCAAGCTGTCTTTTCGACATTGTATTGTTTCAGTAATAAAAGTCAATGAGGTAATGATCCTCCCAGGATGCTTCTCTTTCTGTTTTAACATTTCACCAGACACTGACAAATGTGAAGTAAAATGGATAAATACAGGGGAATGAAACGTTTTAACCAAATATATGGGCGTTTTGAGTTTACAAGACAAGACTAAGGCAGCTATAATGATTTCAAAGTATTTAGCATGATTGCCATATTTTATTATTTATATTAAAGATTGTGAGGTGATGTGACAGTAAGTGAGGTTTGGAAAACCTTTTTTTTTTTTTTACCCTTTTACTCCTTTTTAACTTTACTGAAACAGTAACGAATCACAGATACAACCGTTTTGCTCCAAGTTTAGTTTTAATTTAACATGGCGGCAATACAAATAAAAAACAGATCTGTAAATATATTTTCTACAAAAAGAAATTAAAATAGATTTTAAAAAATAGAGATTAATATACTAAAACATTACTAAGTCCAGCACATTTCACTCCCACATTAAAATGGTTACAAGTTTTCTTTAAACTGAAGTCATGTCGTCATGTCTGAAAACCCCTTTTACCTCCATCCAAACAAGATTAAGAAGCTCATTTTGTGAAATATCAATGTATATGCAGTTCTGCATATACATTGTATTTCTGTGAACAGTACTGCAGTGTGGTGCTGCAGTTGGAAAAGATGGAGTCAGTCACTCTTCAGTGTCACCATCTAAATGTTTTTATAACGACCCTGCCTGTAAATGATGAAATACTTATTATCTTAACTGAATCAGAAAATAATGCCGGATCAGATGCCATGTCGGTGTCTTTAAGAATTTGACATGCTGAGGTAAGTGAATCTTCATCAACGCGGACAGAGTGTATGAACAGCATAGCATGAGGAAAAGTAACTTTATAAACAGATCATTGTTGTGACATTTAGCAGTTACGAAATTGTTGTTGCAGACACACATATGTAGAGTACATGTGGTATCTGTATTGCAATGCCCATACCTTGTTTTTTTTTGTTGTTTTTTTACAAATACTGTACATAAAATGTGCCGGCCAAGTTTTCCTAGAGATGAAATTATGCAAGTCTCAGTTCAACATAGAAATACAAGGCAATTACAAAGTTAATAACATATGGCATTGGTAGATGGCTCATTGTTTAACAGACACCTCCTCTTAAGCAAAAAAAGGAGCATCTGGAAATAGATGTTATTTTTACACTTATTTCTACAAACAGATTAAATAAATTATTCAAACTTTAATTACATTCTAAAGTGATTTATCAAGACTAGTTTTAACATCAGAATTGATAGTTATTGCACAATAAAAAAAATACCTAAACTAAACTGATTGTTTATCTAATAATGCCTATACAACAATGTTTGGTTTTACAGAGGGCACAGGAGTCTATTTTAATTATACAAGAATTTTGCATTGACATGTCTCATCAATGCATCCACAGTAAATAAAATGTGCAAGGGATTGCTAATCATTGACATGAAACTCATTATTGCCTAGAAACTGATGTCTCTCCTTTGTAAAAATAATGTACAATGTAGCTTATAATTGTAATTCCCTTGCTATCAATGTAGCTCGTGGTCCAATTAAAGCCACTGCATGCAACATGAAATCAGCTGCAGTGACTGATCGCAAACGACAGTCTGATGAATATCCAGAAGTCAGCCTGTTAATTTTAGCTGAGATGGTACCCTCATGACGAAGCCGTGCAACACGATCACTCAACACTGAAACCGAGCTCCCATCAGCAGATCAAATGATCTCCTCAGACCACACAGATCACAAGGCTGGGTCCCTCAGGATTACACAATCTACACACAATAGTCCATTGGTTTAATCAGAAGCATTGCATTCTACTCCAACCTCTCCATTAATCCAGGGAAGTAAATGCTAAGACTGTAAATTTCCAGTTTAGTGTGATGATTTTGCTTTTTGCTTGTTTTTGAATTGTTTGTACAAACTTAGTTTGTGATTTTGGTAGCATTTTGTTATTAACGTGTAGAAAATAAAAGAACCAGTACCAAAAAAGAATACTTTTTGAATAGAAAAACATGTTAAGGAAATTGTGTACTAATTAAGTAATTGTTAGCTGAGGTTTTAAGGAAAATGTGCTTACAGTCCTATTTATGTTTCCTATCAGAAGATTAGCTTGCAGTTATTAACAAAATTTTAATCAGCTTTAATCTAAAAGACAAGCAAAAAAAACAAACAAAAAAACTGAAACTAAATCCACTAATATCATTATAAAAGTGATTCTTACATTAAGATTTTAGCATATCTTAGGTTCAGCAGCAGTTTAGCAGTCTAATGTGAAACAGTTTTTTTAAGTAGACAGAATGTGTCAATAATGAAACTGCAGGTGTTGTGCGGTAACCGGTTTAGTAATTAAAGGCTAGTGGCAGTGTGAGGGAGGGAGAAGTGGCTGCCCTATTGTTTATGTCCAATTATAGCAGAGAAAACACCACAAACCTCTTCTGCACTGCGAGCTGTGAAGAGCAGCAAACAGTGCTCGGCACAACGACCGATCTGACGACCTCAGCGGAGCTCAGAGTGCTCACACGAGTGTGTTCGAGAGAGGTGCTGCAAAAGAGAGGCTCTTCGCCGCAAGAGGGGCCTGAATTCCAGACATGTCCTTATTAAGAAAGGCCTGCGAGAGCTCACTGTTTCTCCTCCTGCCTCCCTTGTGTCAACTCAACGCCCTCCTTCCCTCCCTTCACTGCCTCTCTACCCTACACCCTCCACCCCTCTAACTCAGAATGTCTCTACCCAAATAAGGGCAGGAGACCAGGGGATGCATGTATGGGAGGAGTGGGTTGGTTGACTGGCTGGAGAGCAGCGGGAGAAAAAAAGGGGTGTCCATGGGGGAAGAGAGGTGAGCGGTATTGGAAAAGGGAGGGAATGTGGTGAGGGGGGCCAGATTGTTGTCCAATTTAGGCATCCACTTTGGGGTCTGGAAAACAGTGGGATTGTTCCAGCTGGAATGCAACATCAGCACTGAATCGCTGCAGCATTATGACGTTCAGAGCTCAGACCAAAGGGAGGGCATGTTTCAGCCATCTTTCAATATGTCCTCTGTGGTTGTTACAAAAGTTAGCTCAGGGTCATTTTTATAATAAAACTTTGAGTCAGTTTTATAAACAAAAATTTAAAAATGTGACTTTTTTGAGCTTTACATCATCTAATGGTAGTCCCTTGTCAAAAACATACCTGGAGTGCCACTTTAATTCTTTCATGCATGTCTGAGGAATCCTTGAATCCCCCAATGCAGCCAGCATTTAGGCATTTGGAGGTGCCTAAACGCTTGCTCTCACAAAGCACCACCTATTTCCACAAAACTCCTTGGAGGAACAGTCTCCAGCTGAGCTTCCGTCTCACAGAGCAACCTTACCTCGAACCTTCCCCACACAGCTCCTCTAGACTAGTTGTAGCAGCAATTAGCAAACAGCTGGTGGAACTGCGCATTTGCTGAGTTTATCATATGAACTACTTTTCAGTCCAACGCTCCTAAGAATGGTTCTAAATGACAGTAGCAATGTTGTGATGACAAGCTGAAGTCCGGGTCGAAAAGAACAGGAATTTGTTGAAAAGAAGAGAAAGAAGCCAATTTCAAGGCAAATAAAGGCAACATAGCTACTTAATTGTGCTATAAAGTGGCACTCTCTGTCTGGAAAATACATAATAACGGCCCTTTAAGAGTTTCTGATTTTGTTGCTGTATAGGGATTAATGATGTAGATTAAATTAATAAAGATTTTACAAAAATTTTGTTGGATCCATTTTGGTGTGAAACAAAATACTCACAAACTGCAAACACTCTAAGGAAAAAAAGCTACACATTCTTTATGATTAACACTATAACAAAACACAAAAGCTAATGAAATCAATTTACTGTAACTTCTAACTTCAATTTACTTCACAATCCCATGTGTTCGACATTAGATGGGAGAGTTTCATAAATATCCAGACTGAATCACACTATCCTCTCACACATCACAAAAAAGGGTGAAAAAAATCAATAACACACCTCCCCTCCTATTTTCTGGGAGTCACGCCATGAGACTCTGAGACCAACACGCTTCAGAATTCCAATGTGCAGCAGGAATGTAAATAATGCTGTAAAGCTATGCTCCTTGTACATTCACTGAAACAGCACCATTCATGCACCGAAATCCCTCTTCCTATTTTCCCAGCGCAAACCAGAGTGATCATATTGCCGTCTGTTTTCAGCAATCGGCTTATCTCTGCTTCAGATTTAACTACGAACTGGCCAGAGCTATGCAGAGTTTCCTTTCTGCCTCCTAGACTGGATTGTGTACTAATGAATTCCAGTAATTCATATGAGTCACTCTGAGGCTGCTGGGTCACATGGAGGAAAGCTGTCAATGCGGCCTAAATAAGGTAAGGGATCCCATTGCACATGAAGTAAAAGAGCCTTAAAACCTTAAAAATCATAAGCAGTGTGTTCAGGTAGCAGGGATCCCTTCAAATTCCTATTCATTAAATATGAAGAGATTCCAAATTTGTCAATTTTTTGACTGCTACTATACCTCCTCATCTTCCTCGTAACACCTTGGTGTTCTCAGACAGAATAAATCCATGTCGTTTAGGGAATCTGAAAAACTACTATTGAGAATTCCTCCACTGCGTCTGACTACACTTTATAACAAAATTTGACAAATAACAGGACAGGACATAGAAATGCAAGCTAACATCTCACCATAAGAACCAGGAGAGCCGACAGAGCCAAACAAGCATCATTACTCACTTGGGCATACACTGCAAGCTATAGGTTACTTTTAAGATGAGGAGATTCAGTGTTTGCTTCACAACCGTAAGATCAATATTAATGATGCATTAAAACCTGAGCTCATGGAAACTGCAATAAATACCAGAAAGAATTACAACTAACAAATCTGTACATTTTTTATTGTGGCTATGTGGAGTCATGGTTTTCTCCAGTGTAATGCTTCTTTCTTGCTATCATCTTATCTCTGCAAACCTTTAATAGTGGTTCAGTTTAATTAATCCAAGTAAAACTGTCAACATATTCATCTGACCTCAGTCAATTGTCAGATGCATCAGACAAATACAAAAACTAGAGATGCACTCTCTAATGCACTTATTAATAGCTTCATAAATATTTAAGTTTTTCTTTTGAATCTGATCCGCCAGTTCCAATACTTATATTTACATATTATATTATGCTCGATGATATTTCAGGTGAATTTGTAAAAGCAGTGAGACCTTCACAACAAAAGTTTCATAACGGCTACAAAAATACAAATTTTAGTGGTTACAGCTGCATCTCAAAAATTCCAATGAGCACAATACTTATATGATATAAAAAATATCAGATACGATATATTCCTATTTGCTTCTTCTTTCCACAATTTCTAATTGGTTATTCTTACTTTATGAGACCAGTAGCATTTTTGGTAATGCCATATGTGTCTTATGTGAGCTTTTGTTGCCGTGATACTCTGTCCTACTGACTGAATATTCCATTGGAAAGAAAAACGCAACTTTAGATCTTATAAAATATGCTGTATTATCCAACAAGTACTCCACTCCAGACAGTTCTATGTGATATGAATATTGCACACACTGACAATGTGATGATGATATATTTGTGACATATTGTGCAACTCCACACATTATAGATATAACCTGGAAGGGGAAAGAACATGATTTCTTCATAAACCAGCCTGAGTCAAAGCAATAATCAACAGTTGTCCAAGGGCCAGTCATAAAGAGCTTCACAAATCCTGAAAATGGCCTGTACAGTTTTTTTCCCCACGAGAAACAATAAGAAAAGTAATGAACTGCAATCCCTCTATGCACACTGACTGCAAAACAATCCGCTGCTGAAAAGCGGAATTACAGCTTGTTTAAAGTTTGTTGCAGAGCATTTGGACAAGCCATTGAAATATAAGATGAAACATTGTACGTCACTGCACACAATGTTTGGAAGAAGATTGACCCTGCACACCCCCCAAAAACGCCATGCCAAAAGTGAAATTTTCATGTGGAAACATCATGGTGTGATCTGTCATAAAGCATATCTTAGTGCCAGAATAAAGAATAATTGAATAGTAAATTTACTGAGACATTCTTGAGAAGAATCTAAAAATGAAACAAGTTTGATTATTGACCTGATGAACTGAAATGAGCTTGTACGCAGCTTTACAGGAATTATGAAGATGATAACTCTAGAAACCCTTTACAGTTAGGTAAAAATTTGCTTTGCTTAATGATTCCGTGTTTGTCAAAGCGGTTTTATACTTTCTTTATATTGCATGAAGAGGTTTATGTTTTTATTGAAGAGAAATGTAAAAAATCTAGAACTTTTTCAATCCCCCACAAAAACTATGAGAAACCACCTTCTTATTCACAGCCTTGTATACCTCCACTATCATGACTCCAAGTCGCGATGCAGATTGCAAGCAGATTTCCTTCAAATCTGCCTCTTTCAGTGCTGATCCTTCAAAGTTGTCCTCCTTTCATGTCTCTCCTGTCAGATTGTTTATTCCTCCTTCTAGTTGCAGTTGCAAACTGCTGCACAGCACGATTTGTTCCTGTCTTTAGAAATTGAGCTTTTGTTTAGTTGCTGTAGGGCTTGTGACAGTTCTTGGCAAAAAAACCAGACCGCTGCTGGCGGCCAAAAGCCCCCCTGCTTAGCTGGGACCTAAATACACCTCTGACAAACTTTCGAGTTTACACACAGTAACAAATCCCTGCCTGAAAATTTCTCCACATCAGAACCACACATTGTGTCAAGGTTGAGGGGGTCTCACAGATGTAGTCAGTGCTTTTCGTCACAGCGAGACCCCGCAACTCGCAGCCGCGTCACACAGACACACATGTGAAGGGGAGAAACAACAGGTCTTGGCAGCAGAAGGAACAGCTGCTCTGTAAGGTCAGATTACAGATAAAGAAAACATTTTAGATTGCAGGCCAGGAAAGCTCCACTGACAAGAGCTTTATTCCGTTCGACACAGAGACTGCAGAGTTAAGGATTTTTCGCAAAACTCACACATTTGACTGTAGCACATTTAGAACATGTGCTCAGCCAGACTCATGAAATCACAAGCGCCCTCTCAAAAAACAGGGAGTCATCACCCTTTCCTATGCCTCCTGTGACTGTGTATGGCCCTAATAAATTCTCTCCAGCTCCTCCAATAACTTCCTCCTACTTCCTATCTGGCACGGTGCTCAGGAAACAATCAGAGCTGAGAGTAAGAGGAGTGCTGGACAGCCAGCAGCTCACACGGCAAGAGGCAGAGGGAAAATCTGAGACATGCACATCAACACACGCACATACACACAACATATGTGCCGCTTGTCACGTCAAACATTTGCAGTCTGATACCAGCTGCGAGCCCAAAGAAAACACTGACCCTCACAGTAATGTGTTGCACGCAAAAATGATAATCCGCAACTTCGGTGCAAAAATTTGTTTAAATGTTGAGGTTGAAAAAAAAAAAAACATTAATAAAATGAGCTAAAATGAGTCCTTTTTCATTTTTTTCTTTAGAAAATATTACATAATGTGAAAAACATACAAATTTGAGTGTGGTAAGAACAAATGGTAGGTAAACACAAGTCAAGTCAGAGCAAAAACATAAGTTTCACTCCCTGATTGCTCTACTTTAATAGCTGATGCTCCTGGCTGTGTGGTCTACAGTTCAATGTCACACTTTCAAACAGTTGGGCTTGATTCTAACTGCAAAGGGAAAGACTGAGACAAAGTAAGCCACAGGGCCTTTTTCCCCCCACCAACAGCCTGAATCAGCATTCTAATCGGAAATTTTCCAAGGAACGTAGCGGAGAAGCCATTCTAGCCTGAATTGGTCATTTTGTGGTAAAGGGAGCGGTCACAGGCCATAATCTGTGAAACCTTTAAGACATGAGGCAGAATGCACCCAGCCAATAATTCATCTCACTGTATAATTCAAGGCATTAAGAGCAGCCACGGTTTTGATCAGGGTAACATGCACGACAATTTCGCAAGAAAAAACTGCAACCAAACACAAAACGCAGAGCCAAATTCTGCAACTTTTGGCACCATTTCACTACTGATGCATGTATGATTGCTCAGAATATGAGTGAAATGAATGAGCACTGTGCTGTAGAAGGAGATTATCACCCCCAACCTAAAACACTCAGCACAGAGGGATTAAAGTAGTTTCACATGAGTGCCCTTGGGTCACTGGAGCTCCACAAAGACACACCAGCCACACACAAAAACCAACACACACTTATAAAATGCAAGACAGACTTAAGATCGGAGTAAGTCTCCTGTTATCTGTAACAGAGATTGGGATTGCTCTGGATATTCCCTTCTGTGCTCGTCTTCTTTTGACCACATTTTTCTTTTTTCTTTTTTTTTTAGGTAACATCAGTCCTACCAGTTGGTCTGGAGAGAAAAGAACAACTAAAACATTTAACAAGTTGTGGACAGCTGACACAAAGAGAACACTGTTCTAGGCCACTCCCCGGCTCCTCCCCTGAGTGGTCCGAACAAGAGGCCAGAAGGCTTATCTGTGAAAACCTGATGGTTTGGAGAGTATGTAAACATGTGCAGTGCATGAATGTGAATACAGTGCTGATGGGATGGTAATTTGAGAGTGAAGAAGCTGGTTTATGTTACAAGATTTGGTCTAATTTGCTTTGAA
The DNA here is from genome assembly GCA_903066825.1 of Alfaro cultratus. Classification (NCBI taxonomy): domain Eukaryota; kingdom Metazoa; phylum Chordata; class Actinopteri; order Cyprinodontiformes; family Poeciliidae; genus Alfaro; species Alfaro cultratus. The sequence continues at coordinate 83,079 of CAEFZX010009511.1, read as the reverse complement.
TCTTTTCACTTTCTTCTTTTGTTGAGTGAGTGCAACAAACAGCTCATGTCATGTTGTCCTCTTCATAAGAACTCCTCTGCAACTATTATATTCTAAATTGCCACTAAAGACGCTCCGCCAAGAGCTGCAGGCTTTTCTCCTGTGTCCTCACCATACAGACATAAGTGAGGCTGTATTTGTTCACTTCTGGCCTGACAGAGGGGTAAGTGTCCGCCATTTGGACAAGCACTTCTGGGGATGGTGCTAAAAGGCAGCCAGTGCCTGCACAAATGGGCACGAGCTCATTAGCTGGTCTTCTGTGGGTTTAGCACAAACGAGTGAAGCAGCTACTGTCGGTCAACAGAGCTGCATCCAGAGCAAACGCAATGCAGTGCATGAAGATGTGTCCCAGCGTGGGAATAACCCAAAGACCATGAATTATTTGCAAAATAATTTATTCACAGTTTGTAATCATGTATGTAATCCAGATTCCCTTTTTTTGTCGTTGCCTAATGAGGAGAACACATGGTCATTAACTGGCTCTGGCAAACAACCTGGAAGAACACAGCTGGGGCATTAAAAACAGACACTAACCCAAAATAATCTAATTGACCCCTACACCCACTGAGTTGTTAAACTTTCTCCTCTGCATTTCGCTCTCTCACACAACAACAGAGCAGATACAAAAAATCTGCAAAAGCGGAGGAACATAAACTACAAGGAAGAAAAGACCACATTGTACCACAGAGGCCTGGCATATTCACAGTGCCTAAAAACAAACAGAGGGACTGTTTGTATTAAATACTTAATACTTTCCAGATTTTATTATTAAGCGACTTGATGAGTCTCATTTACAGATACGCCGTTGTTTTGTTCTGAGGAAGACTTTCATTTTAGCACATTTCATTCATGGTAATCAAACGTAACTCTTGAGTGTGCTTTAAAATGCTATGTTTTTAATTTTACCTATAACTTATCTTCAAGTAGTCATAAAAAAATTCATGGCATGAGATATCTGTGTCAAACAAGACTTGTACAAAAATGTTTTTCCCCGTAAGAGAAAGAATGAGGTTCATAATCACACAATCTTGTTGAAATGATTTAAACATGTAAAAAAAATGAATTGATAGAGTTTAGTAATATGTCAGGCCAAGAACAAAAAAGATTGATATTTTCAGTGTGACCAACTAGATGGACTGCATTCTGCTACCAAGTTAAACCTGTTGATTGTCAGTGATTCAACTGAGCAGCTCTTATGACTGCACAAATTAGGAATGTTGTTTTGTTTCTATTCCACTCAAAACATAAAACTTTGTCAAAATATGAAGCTAGACTGAACCAAGAGCACATTCACAGAGAGGACAAGTGTAGCCCGAGGTTGTATCTAATTATACAATTAGTCTGTTGCATATCCATGCATCTCACATCCTCACCTATGAATTATGTACTTAGTAGGACTTTGCAGAGTACTGTGGCATGCTTTGGCTGTTGAGATGAGAAAACTCAGAAAGACAGGAGGAACTGAGCATCTTATTGGAAAACTTGTTAAAGAGGATTTGAAGTTTGAGAGAGACACATTGAATTGAAAATGACATAATAAGATTATCTTAAGTTTGAAATATCATTCATAGTAAAGTTAAAGGAAAAGCTAAGCTCATAATAATAGATAAATAAATTCATACACTGGGCAGTTATTCAGTTTAATTCTTTCACAAACTTGGAATCATGCTGAAATTTAAAAACATAATTTGATTAAAATAACAGTTTTCATTCTTAAAGACTTTATTTTATTAAACAGAAGCAAAGATCCCACATGGTAAAATCCAATTAATCATATTAATCGTTTATTTTGAATTTATAATTGTAAAATTAGTCATGTCAATTTCTAATGTTATTTATTATGCTCTAAATGTAACAATTAATGCAAAAAAAAAAACAACAACAAAAAACTGGTACAAACCTGGTTAAAATTATTATTTACCAGACCTTTGATTAACATTATTTTACACATGTCTTAAAGTGCACAGACTTGAAAGCAAACAATGTGCTTTTATTCCCATTTTTTTTATTTATTTAAATAGCAGCGCTGGACAAACTGGGAAAGTTACTGAAGCTGCTAAAACAAATCTCCCCTGAAATACTTTTTTGTTTTTTTTTTCTTTCTTTTTTTTTAACAAATTTGTTTGACAATCTTAAAGTCATCTGGAGCAAAATTCATTTGTAACCTTTTATTTTATTTTATTTTATTACTATTTATTTACTTTTAGTTCTGCGTTGCCTTGACTGAACTGCGCTGACCGACGAGGACCTTGTCTTACCTTCAGGATGCAGAGCTCCAAGCCAGTCCAAAGTTATTCCTCCAAATCGTGTCGGTGTCTCCTTGGACCACTTGATATAACTGCTGGAATCCTCAAGGCTGGAAGTGTTGGATCCAGCTGGGAACTCTGCGCGACACAAAACATAAAACATGTTGGCTCGGTTCTTCTGCGTAAAAAAAGAGAAACTTTTCGTTTGTAATAATGTGCCAATAAGCGGACATCTGGTGTAAATATGAATGCACAGAGGCTGTCAAAGATGCCCCTGCTCTCTGGGAAAGTCAAACACAATCGTGTATCAATCTCCACATATTTGTCTTCCCTCCCAACGCAGGCAGCTCCGCGGAAAAATGTGAAAAATGACAATGATCTGAAAACTTCACCGAGGCAAGCGGCATGAAAAATCTCCCCGCTAAAGGCTGAGAACAGAAAGAGGGAACTTTTGTGGAGAACTTACCTTTTTTTTTTTTTTTAATTCTGGCAGTCTCCCTATTCTTTCCAGTGAGGCCAGGTGCGCTTTTCAGTAACTTTGTTACAATTTGGCGCCTTGTTGTTTTCCGTAATATTTGTCAGAGGTTTGACAGTATAAGTGGAATGTTAAGTATGACTTTGGTATGAAATCAACGCACTACACTGGAAAACGAAGGGGGAGGGGAAAGAAAGACTTTTCAAGGAGGAGCCATCCGTGCGCGTCAATCAACAGGCTCATGGGGCCGAGACTCGGTTCCAGGCCGCGCCTACAAATCACTGAACACTGGGGCTTCCGGTCCCGAAACCTGTCTGACAGAGCACACACAGTTCTGTTCCAGTCAATAAAAATATAGAGAACTTCCTCAAGAGAGCACGAATTAAACTTAAAGTTATCTTTATCCCAGAGGAACAATAAAAAAAATTAAATTAAATAAGCAGAATTGAAAAAAAGTCCTTCCTGTAAGGAATTGAAATGGAACAGATGTCTGGTGCATAAATGCAAAATTCAAAGCACTGATTTCAAAGTATGTGGGTAAACTAATCAACGACTAGGTTTCACATTTGAAGTGTCATCTTATAAATAAAGCTGAAATTGTTTCAACCAGTCAACTTGGGCATATTCCAGGTTCTGACAGTTAACTTTTGAGGTAAACAAAAGTCTTACAACTCAACTTGTAGACATTTTAAATCAACAACTTAGCTAAGGTCTCAAATTTCACTAGTTGCCCAAAAAAGCATTATCTGGTTTACAACTACACCTTCAATAAAGATGTACACAGTTGGGAAAAGAATTTGCTCCCTTTCAGATTTCCTTTTTTTCTTATTTAATTTTGTGCCAAATATTACAGATTTAAAGAGGATCATACAACAAAAAAAGCCCTGAACTGATACAAAAAGCAGTTTTCAACTGATTAACTCCACTATCAATATAAGAAAGGTGCCTAAAACAATCTGATACATGAAAAAGTATTATGTCATGTATCATTATGCCATTAGTATTATTAAAGTGTTTTTGTAGCAAACATAACATGGGCATTCCTGTTCTTTTTGGTTAGCAGTGGTTTGACTTAAGCTTGACTAGCTCCCTGGCATGTGCTAAAAAGCTTAGACTACTGTAGACCCAATATGTCTTGTACTTTTTTTCATCATTCTTCACATCTTTTATTCTTACCTCCTTAAGGAGGAGTTTTTACCCTAACTCACTTTCTATCTTTTTCTTTTTTTTCCCTCTTCTTTTAATTTCAAAATAAACCTGAAGCAATTTAGAATAATAAAATGTGTATTAAGTGGAACATTAGAGCAAAAGCTAATGCTCCACATTATAGCTTTTGCATTAGAGCAAAAGCTATAATGCTCCACTTGGGAAAGTGCATCAATTGGGCTTCCCAGACAGACATTCTGACTGTTACACTGCTGGACAGCACTGGCTAAAAAAACAAACAAGCAAAAAAAAACAAAAATTGATTGAGCAGATTTGGTGTCAATTAATTAATACGTCAGGCTTGTTAATACCAAATAGTAAACTTATCTAACACAGGCATTGGCTAGTTTAGGCTAGTCATTGACTAGTGTCTAAGAAAGTCATTAGTTTGGTATTGTAGCTTCCTGGATGAATTTTTCTTCTGCTACTCGAACAAAAGTGCCACTTGTTTGCAGAAAGTGTTAATTGTATTGGCATTATTAATCTATTGAAGCAAAATGTTACATTAGTTTGACCACATACTGTGTATAAGTAGTACAGCATAGGACAAACCTATGTAAAAATGAAAACTAGCATCAAGGAGAGCAAATATTTAAACTACTGACGTACCATGTAAAGACTATCATCAGTCCAAGACCACAAAGCATTCTATTTTGTAGTTTTTTGGAAGGAAATGCTTTCTTATTTTACTCACACAGATATAATTTTTTCTCTAAAAGGTCTTGCAATGATAAATGCAATTGAACTGAATTGATCAAAGTTTGTAATATCCAAAATTTTCTAAATAAATAGAAGCAACAAAGTCAAAGTGGCTTTTGTATCAAAACAACTAAAACTATGGTATCATTTGGTGCAGATGTAGAAAAGATATAGAAATAAATATATTCTTAGATTTTAAAGAAATGATGTAAACCAAACTCAATGTATCTCACTGCATCTGCACATGACAAATGCAATATTCAGAAGCTAAATTAAAAGATGAAGTTTTTTCCCCCCTATATTAAAGTTCTTTATCATATTTTATCATTTTGTCTATTACAGAACAAAATTACCTGATTTATGAAATATTTTTGGCAGAGCTGGTGTTTCAAAGCGCATTTAAGGTTCTTATATAAAAAGAAAGTAATTCAAAAATACTGAGCTCCAAAATAAATATTACTGCTGCTTATTTGTTATTAGCAAACGGACTAGTTTGACTTTTAGGTAATTGAAACTTACATTTGACCTTTTTTGTTTTTCTATTGATCTCCATTTTTGTCCATCAAAGTCTCACTGGATTTGTAATATCTAACTATTATGCTACAACTTCATTAGAAGTCATTATACAGCTTGTCATAATATTTTTGAACTTCATTTAGTAAGAGTTCGACTTCTGCTTTAAGATCTTTCATTTTAATTTTTTCGCATATAATGCCTCAAGAATAAAGTAGACTAATTCCTACGCATGATTCTGTTAGAAGGTTACGAGCGTTCAACATCTGACAAATGTTTCTCAGTTGAAACCAGATGAATCTAAATTTCCATCCAGCAACAGCTCCTTCTGTTGGTGATCAATGTGGCTGCAACATCCAACAGTAATGCATGTTTGTACATGGAGAATTTATATACACACAATGCGATCCTTCAGAACGAGACAATTTAAGACACTTATGTTGGGAATTGTTTTGTTGAAAGCCCAGTATCAAAAACAGACAATAGGGAGGGTAGGAGGCGGGGGTGGGAGGTGGAAGACAAACTCACCTTTCCTCATCTGTTCAAGAGGAGCCGCCTGCTTCAGGCTTCATTTAATTTTGCGAGTTTGGACAACTGCCTGAGCAGGTTCAGGCAGAATACACACCTCTCACTTCTGCTCTAGGCCCTCCGTGCAAACAGGTTTTTCATCCTGAGTGAGGCTTTCGACATGTCAGACGGCAGGAGGAAAAAAGCGTGGGTGTCTCTAAAAATCTTGCAACTGGAATCTGTTTTATTATCTGCCAGCTGCCTGCTCCCTGCTCGCAGCAGATGATACAATCATAAAACATGTTTTATAACTGTTCTGGCAGATCCCATAAGGTCTTCTGTAAAGGATTTTACTCAGAAGACAATATGTGTCTGCAATCAGGAAGGTTTAATTCACACACATTATTCCAATAAACACATAAGACAAAGGCAAGGTGAAGGAAAAATACAAGATTTTTTACAAATTCTGACAAAAAATGTGTAAATAGAAAAAAACAATCTACAACAGCATAAATTAGAACAGATTGTGTTAAATATACAAAGAAGATTTAATCATCACACATGAATAGAAACCTACAAAAATAAACACACTGTTTCAAAGATGCTCCACTTCTTTTACAAATACTACTTTATCCGTGACACTTTTTGTTTCATACTCATTACATTTAGGAAACATTGAAGGATACAGGAAGCCTAAATATCATAATTATTAATGGTATAATCAAAGTAAAATAGAGACCAATGTCACAAAATTTTGATCTACATTATTTGTGAGATATTTGTCTTTGAGAAAACATTGTGTCACTTGGAAAATTACGTTTTTGATTTATTTGTTTTCACAGTGACACAAGAAACAAGAAACTCTTCTACTACTGGCCCTAGATAGGAACATGACACAACACAACATGAGATAAAAAAAAAAATATAAAAAAAAACACATAAAGTTGAACATCTTTACAGACTAATCTTATTGCCTTTTTCTTTAAATGCTAATTGTGACATTTTGTGATAAACACTAATTCTGAAAACTCATGTTAAATCACACTAAGCTACAAAGGTTGAACTTGCGTCTGACACCTGCAGGAGGAAATCTGCATAGCAAAGAGGTGGCACCGCTGCAACACTGTCGGTTGCCACTACTCATCTCTGAAAGTGTAGGAAAGTAAGAGTCACAGATTGGCATGAACTTGCAGCATTCAGGTTACAGTAGTTGTTAACCCACTGTAGGTAGTAGTGCTTATGCTGGTACTGTAGTGCTGAATAATTGTTGGATTATTCACAAGCAATTTTGCCATCAAAGCTGGAGAGTGCGATGGCAAAGGCCTGTACGGCACACATGGGGTAGTTATAGTCCAGAGTGAATATATCGTCAGCTATCCTTCCAAACTGCATCACAATGTAGTCCACTAGAAAAAAGCAAAAATACGTATATTAGGAACTCAGAGCTGATCAGAGGAAAGTGGGATACAAATCACTTACAGTGCTGACCTTAAAGATTTCTTGTTTTTGCCTTTTTTCGTCGACAAAATCATTACTTGCAAAACAATCCTTGTTATGCATACATTACGGTTTAACAGGCGTCTGAGCTGCATTAAGCCCAGAAGCCTTTAGAGGTGATTTTCTATCAACAGTCATGTAGAGTTATGCTGAAGTGCATAGGGGTTATGCAGCAGGACATTCAGGGTCGGCCCAAGGTATAAGCAAACTAAGCAGCCTCTTAGGGCCCCAGGGCCACTAAGGCGCCCCCTCAGTGGAGCTGATTTTTTATTTTTTTTTAGTAATAATTTCTATGTCATTATAATATCAAAAACACACAATTTCACTATGAAGTGATTTGTTTTTACAATAGTATATATTTGATCATTTATGTAGAAATTATTTTATTGATTAAAAGAAAAAAACAAACAAAAAAAAACAACTGCTCTTGGGGGCCCCTTGTGGTCGCGGTAGGTACCGCGCTCTTCGCCGGCAACGAGCTGCTGTGCAACGTGCAGAGCGCATCCAAACATCCAAAGCTCCGGTCAGAAGTTAAGTTAGCAAAACAATGTCTCAAAAAATGAGGGAGAGAAGAAAGAGGAAGAATAGAAAAAAAAAAGCCAAGATGAAGGTTTGTTTTAATGTGCCTTGGTAATGTAATGTAAAAGATTTGTAAAGCTGCTAATAGAAAATTAGCTTGATAGCGACCTGGAACGGTCCAGTTCAACAGCCCAACATTTATGCTGCTAGGGTCTTTGTGTTTGTGTGAAACTGAATTTAAACTTTAAATTAATTGATTCTCATGGTGGCTCTGTATATTTCTGAGGTATTTTTGCTTCAAAACGCCGTGTTTGATAACGTTTGATAACAATAATTAAATCTTCTCAATGTTTGACATTGTCTAGCAAAATGTTTTTACGTCACACTACATGGCTGCTACATCGATGAGCTACTCTATGCTGTAGTAGGAGATATGTTGTTTGCTGCTGAGCATAATCATTTTGTGACTAAAACAAACATTGTTTTTACATCGACTTCTAAGTTATGTGAAACTTCTTTTAAATCATTTGAAGGCCCAGAATCAACCCGGTACCAGTACCGGTCCACATTCTCAAGGGAGAAAGTCTCACTTGGTATAAATTGCATTTTTAGCTATTGAAGTAACACTTAAGAGAAATTTATTTAATCAAAGAATGTCATGAATATGTGTGTAGAGCTGCACCGATTGTAGTTTTCTGGCCGATTCCCAGTTACCGATCTTTAAAAAGCCTGACCTGCCGATTTTGATTTTGGCTGATATGATTTTTTATTTTTTTTTTGTCTGAAATGTCGCTAAATATAGCAAGAAAGTCACTGAGTTGGTAACAGTGGGGTGAATATTAACTGCAAACGTGCAAACCCGACCTGGTGGGCCGGTCTGTCAGTCAAACCTCTCACTGTAGAGCAGAAGAGGACAGAGACTGATTTTAAACCTTTGCTGACCAAGACAAGATTATGGGATAAGGTGGACTTCACATGCAAGTATCGGCCAATCACGATCCCCCAAAATTAAGGAGATCGGAGACCAGAAATCAACTGGTCGATAAATCAGTTGGCCAATAAATGTATCCTATTATACATGTATATAATGTCAACAGCACTGCCAGAGATGCACTAAGTTTATAGCAGGTGTGTGAATGATCTAATGATCGGACTGCTCATTGCAGCCAGTCCACAATGTTAGCAGAACTAGAGACCCCAAAACCAAATTTCGCTTAGGGCCCCATGGAGACTTGGGCTGGCCCTGAAGGCAATGACATGAAGTTGACCTTTGAATGGCTGGAAAAAGGAGGTTGTGGAGTGCTCTAGTCAAAGTACTAACTTAAATCTGATTTAGATGTGGTGGAATTACTAAACAGGAAACTCATATAAAAAAAACCTTTAAAATGCACTTGAATTAAAACAATTCAAAGAGTGGGTTAAAAAATTCCTCAACAAATACGTAGAAAATTGATTTCTGAATTACTAGGGTGTGTCACAGCTACTGGATAGTTTTTTTTTTTTCTTTAATAAATGAAACTGAAGAATTTTTTGTCTGATACTAAAGCAAAATATATCTAAAAGGAGGCAAATACTTTTTCACTTGTAAATGTGCTTAGCAACAAATTTTTGAGGGATTGCTAAAGTGAACCATATGCATTCATCTGGTCTTTTGTGTCTTCCTTGAACTTGTTTTGACAGTAAGCCACTTTGTATTTCATTGTCCCACACATCCACATCTGGTTCCAAACAAACCAGACTGTTTGTGGGAAAAAGACAGATGTATAAGGAGTACTCACAGTCCTTGCTGTGAACTATCTGGAAGTTCTTGACCGAGGCCTGTGTGACTCGGCCGTTGAAATTCAGCACATGAGAGGCAGTTTCTTCGTTCCACACGGGAGTCTTGTTGTGAAGCTCAATCAGATTTTCCATCCTTCTATTCTGGTACCTTACCAACAGGCCGTCACATTCCTGTGGTCAATTGGCAAAACATAAGTCAGTGAGCATCAGCAAAGAGCAATAAGATTTTACCCACTTGCCTTGTTTGGTTCTCATAATAAACAGAATCTAAATCAAGCTGTTAAACATCTGGCTCTTCTGCTGGCAACCAGAAAGGTTTTTTTTGTTCATTTGCATATTTAGTTTTTAATTTGGTGGTTCTGTTTTTGTGTGGTTGTTTTCTTAAAAAACAAAAAAATGCTGGAACTTCTTTCAAACCTAAGTTTAGTATTTCCTGACTACGGAAGTGAAAAAGTTTGTTTAAGCAAACAGATATTATTGGAAAAAGAAATGAGCTATGATCACAATGTAATGGGGTATAAATTTTCATAGAGTCCCCTTAAAATACAGTATAACTGTAACTAATGCATGAGCAAAAGAAGTGGTTTTGGGAATGTTTTAAATTTCAGTTCAGTTGCATGAGTCAGCCTCTTTTCAATTACGCTATCCCAACATGCATAACATTCAAAGAACATGGAGTGCATCCAACAGTTTCATGATTGTAATGCCTACTTTAAGTTTTGTGTGGTTTTTCAATGTTTGTCTTGACTATTACGATCAGTTTTAACTTACACTTAAATTAAAACTGAAAATGATTGTCCAAACATTTTGGACAATCTTTTACAAGTTTTGCTTAATATTTTTTGTTATTGCTTAGTCCTTGGCATACATTTCCGATACGTTTTTTGTTGTTAACGAGTCAAAAACATTTATTAAACTCTCAGACAAAAGTAGGAGTTCTCCAAGACCTAACTAATAATATTAGTTATTTAACCTGTGCTTATGCCAGAAAATGAGCTGTGGGTATAAAAGTCAGCTCAACTAAAAGAAAATTAAACTGTTATGTCATTTTGTGTAGGGTGAAGTTTCTGATGAAGCTTACATTTCTGGGCCTGAGTGGGACTCTCTCATTGTCCTTGCTCATTCCTGGAATGATGACCGTCATCCGTCTGGGCCCTTTCATTCCTAGAACATTTGTTTCCTGAAGTGAGAAACAACCAGATTCAAAGTATTTACATTTCTTCTCTTCAGTATTCAGATCAGAATACATCCCTGCAAAGTAGCAACCAATAAACTCTAAGGCAACTCACATAGATGATGCCAGCTAACTCTTGCCGTGCATTAGACATGTCCGGAAGAGCTCTTTCTGGATTTAGAGCGTTATCAAAGACTGTGAATTTAGTTCCCATTAAATTGGACCTGGTTAAAAAAAGATATTTTGACTTCTACAAATAGATTTTAAAATCATCATCGTTCAGTTTGTCCGACTTCTTTTGACATACCTTAGCTTTCCGACAAAATTCTCACCACCTCTTGACAAGTCCGTGGCATCAATAGAGATGAGGTAATTTGAAGTTGCGCTTTTCTTTCTTTTCCTTCCAGCCAACAGGAATGTCTAAGAAAGGTGATCACAATGAGCCTCATTAGATCCTAACAAAAGAAGGCTGTCAATGTTAAAAAGTGTTTTATCTTACTGAATGATTGTTTTTGTTGTTTTTTTTTTGTAATTTTGCAGTGCATTACAGAATCTCTGAAATTTTAGATTAAGTGGACAGATTGGCCTACCTGAAAGTGACTTTAAATCACTTTCTAAACAGCTTTGACGGGTGAAACACTTCCACTCCTATTCACAATTTTTATTCTGAGTCTGGCATTTTTAGTTGGTTCAGAAACTACTTATCAAAAAAGAAGACAATTCATGAAAAGGTGTAAATCCTTCTCAGAGTCATTGTGTGTAGCAAGAGGTATTCCACAAGGTTCATCATTTAACCACACTCTTTATGTTTTAAATATATCAAGCTGTGTTCTCTTTAGGACATTGCTATCAAAATTTATTTCCTGACAGTTTTGTATTCCTTTAATAATTTAGAATCTGACATTATGGAGCATTTTTACTATGAAAAAGTTTGATATAGACCAAATCAAAGAATATGTGTTACTGAACTATTGGATGATTAACAACCTGATGTTAAAATACAACATAGACAATCTTTTGTTCCAACTGAGTAGAGAGAATGGTCGGTGTTACATTTTAAAACCTGACAATGTTTTCGCTGTTTGGACCAGGCCTGTTATCTGTAGCATCATCAGGTATTATTGAATTCCTTCACAATGCAAAACAATGAATGTTATGTTAACTGAAATTTGGTTTTGGTTTTCTCTGTTGGCAATGTAAATAATCTGTCTATAATGCACCTTGCTTTTCTTTCTCTATGACCAGAATTAGACAGGAACCTAAAAAGGGAGCAGGAAAATGTAGGTAATTTTCTGGTAAAATGACTGCCAACTTTGTAACTATCTTAGGTCTTAGTTATATCATTTGTAGACAATAAGGGTGCAAATGTCGATGATTTTTTGGCCAACCACAGGTCTTTAAAAAGCCTGACTTCCAAATTCCGATTATGGCTTATATGAATTTTTTTTGTCAGAAAATATACGAAATATCACAACACAGTTTTTAAATTGGCAACAGTGGAGTGACTATTGTTAACCTAGCAGATGCAGACGCGACCTGGTGGCTGAGTTTGTCAGTCAGCTCTCTTCCTGCAGAGCAAAAGGGGACAGTGGCTGAGTGTCAAACCTTTGCAGAGGCAGATAAGATTAGAGGATAAGATTGATTTCACAGGTAAGTGTCGGATCATATTCACCTGATCTCCCAAACTTAAGAAAATCAGACCGATTTATTATTGCACCTCTTGTGATTCTTCTAAGTACTTGAATGTCAGTTATTATCGATTTTTTTTAAATTATTATTTCAGAAGATTAAGGTAATCAACATTTTAGACATTATAAAATATTTTATTTTACTTTGTATTCACTCAGCAATTCATCCTCAGCGATACAGAAATACTTCTTTGTCCATAAATTAATTATTTCTAATTTACTGACCAATCAACACATTTTCCTCAATTTATTAATGAGTGTTTCCTGACCTTTTTCTCATTGTCTAGATGAAGATAATACAGAGGATAGAGGCTCTTATCCACTCCTCTCTGGTCCCGCGTCACTCTGCATTTCACCGTCACACCCTGTGGAGCTGGCTCCATCACAAACGTCTCCAAGTCATCAAACTCAATCTCAGGTGAGGGAGCTCTCTCCTGATTATGGGACAAGGAATTATGACATTTTACTGCATTACTAACTCTAAATGTTTGTTGTACCGTTTTGCTACTATAGCATAATTAAAATAAACTTCTTTTTTCAGAAAAACGTTTTTAAAATTTAAGCTACCTTCTTCTTCTTTCCTTTACCCTTTTTCTTCTTTGACTTTTCTTCTTTCTCGGATTCAGATTCATCACTCTCTTCTACCTTTGCTATAAGAGAAGACACATTTATTAGACAGATTAACAAACCCAAACAGTGGAAGAAATGTCAAGCTAAATTGCCTTTTTTCTTTGTCTTTTTGTCTTTTTCCTTATCTGCTGTTGTCTGGAACATAGTTGCTGAACCAGCAGTAGATTTCTTTTTTGATTTGCTTGACTTTGTCTCTTCTTCACTGTCATCACTCTCTGATTTGGCAGCTGTTTGGTAAACACAGTTGAATTCCATGCATTTATAAAAAACAAATGTATTTGCTAAGATTGTGCTCTTTACTCAAAAAAACAAGTAGTTAGTATAATATACAACTAAAACCAGTTGTTAACATAAAGTTTATTCTGATTTTATGTCGGACAGTGTGTAAAAAATCTGGAGGACTTTCCAGTATGTAAACATTTGGTTTTATCTGTGTATACAGCTAAACATCATATTAAACATTAGGAAAAATATGTTAAGGTTTTAGAATTAGTACAGTAAGGAAAATCTATAAAATATTAGGTATTTAATTACCTTTCTTTTTGCTTTTAGATGATTTGTCCCCGTTTATCATAAACATTGATGCAGGTTCTTTCTTCTTCTCCTTGTCCTTTGATTTGGACTTTTTATCTTTGGCATCAGAATCTTTGTCCTCTGCGAATAGGAAAACAGTAGAGTTAAAAAAAAAATTACCCATGAAATTAATAGGAAAATAGTCCCTGGAATAAAAACCAGTAATAATAACACATTTTGAAATAACCAAACATTAAAAGACAGAGGGATAGTAAAATGTTGTTGAGTTAGTGCCAAACTATCCGAAGTCAAATTAGTAACGTATTGAGGGTGGGACAGATGTGGAACAACAACAGTAATTTTGAGCATAAAGTCTTGATTTTGCATGCATTTAGTTTGACATCTGCTTTTGCTGTTACTGCAAGCTGTTTTGTCATATTTAAGAATTTTAGGAATGCGGAAAGAATTAAGGCTTAACAGTTATTTGACCATATTTAGATGTCAAATGCATTTCTTCGCCTGTTTTTTTTTTATGGGGAAATTGTTTAGAAAGCAGATTTAATGGCCTCTTGTTACATGAAGAAGTCGTTTTTCTTATGTATAGATTCCAAAAACACAAGCGACTCACTAAGTCTCAGAATGCAAGGCTTGTGTGAAGGATTCAAAACTCCCCGCTCAAATTTGTGCCATAAGACCTGCGTCTTCAAAACCTCAATTGCACCCACAGTCCTGTTAACACTTGCTCCCAAAACCAGTTCCACGGTAATGAATCTGTTAGAACACGCCCCAACACTTAGCCCTGCTAACAAATTAATTCTTAAGGATGTGTTTTGTGTGTGTGACGTTGATAGTAAACTTTAGGACGCTTCTGGACTGAAAGCCCTTAGATTGATAGTAAATAAATTTGAGATTTTAGCCTAATAAGAAATGAAATCTTTTCAAACATTTCTTTTTTAAATTCATATGTCATATCTCTAGGGGTCGTACTAGAGCAGCGGATACTAACCGAGCCAAAACTGCATAATGATGAGTGTGATATTTGAATTTTCTCCCTCTTTGTGAAATTTGGTGTCAGCGGAGAAGCTGTATTGCCCCTGATTATATTATAATCACTTGCCCTATAAACAGGATACACTAGACAAGTATAAAAACAAGTATTGTTTTCTCTTAAGAACATCATGACAGTGCTTCTTTATTAAACTGTATTCTGTTTAAAATGAGCCAACATGTTTCGTGCTGAAACTTTAAAGATTGATAGGAGAAAGCTTTAATGTGCAAAATGAAAAAGGGAGTTAGATAAAAAAAATTCTAGAAGAAGAACAAATATCAAAAAATAAGAGATGTATTTTTTAAATTTACTGTTTTATTTTATACTTCAAGCATTTTCTTTGGGATACTTTAAGATGCAGAGAAAAGCAACTATGGAAGCTACATATATCAATACACATTCACCAGCCTCTTTGCTACATATTCAATTTGTTAACACAAATCCCAAATCAGCTTCTCAAATAGCAGGAACTTTGGGCATTTCGGCATCTACATGTAATGAAGAAGAATGGTTGAAGCTCATATAGAGAGTCATAATGGGAAAGAAACAAGGACTAAGTGGCTTTGAACATGTTGTTGTTATTGGTGTCAGATGGGCTAGTCTGAGTATTTCATAAACTGGTCGTCTCCTGGGGTTTTTGCATTCCATCTTCTCAAAGTTAGAGAGAATGACCGAAAACATAGAAAATATCCAGTGAGCAACAGTTGTGTTGACAAAAAGGCCTCAGATGACAGAAAGGCAAGAGCAGCTCAAAAACCACTTCATTACAGCAAAGGTATGCAGATTAGCGTCTCCAAACACACAAGCCTTGAAGCAAACTGCAGCAGCAAAAGACCACACTAGTCCTACTCTTGGCAGCTAAGAACAGCTACAAATCACACAAATGTCAAAATTTAGGTGACAGACTCAGGAATTTTTTTTTAATCTCTAATCGAATCCTGATTTTATGAGCAACATTCAGAAAGTTTGAACCAAAATCTAGGGAATGTTTCTGACACCTTGTTGAATCTAAAACACAATGAAATAAAGCTGTTTTGAGGGTAAAAGAGAGTCCAACTGAGTTCTAGAAAGATATCTCCATAAAGTTACAAGTGAGTGCACATTTATTTACATTTTAAATTTTAAATTTTACATTTTAAACTTGTTAAGTTTGTTTATTTAATTGTTTTTTGCTTTTGGTTTTTTTTTTTGCTAACAACCATCACTTTTGGTTGATCATAGCATTCTTAAAAAAAATTAGGCTATTCAACCTTTAAAAATAAGTATTACAATTTTAAAATGTTCGTGATTTTATTCAGAATATCCATTAATTATCACTGTTTTAATCTGCACCTTTCCACTCTGTTGCTCCTTCTGTCAAGACAGCATTTCCACTCACTCACCATTACACAATAAAATAATCTGATCCGCTTACCTACAGTCTGGTCACATAACTGTTGTTTTAAGCACTTTAATGACTTGTACTGCTCTGAGTTGTAAAATTTAGCAGTGTTGACTTACAGCTAGAAGATTCTGGGTTTTCTCCAGTTTTCTAAATACCTGATTAAGCTGTGATTAGAAGTGGTACTAGGTGTGTGTCTGAAATAGGGAGTCTTATAAGAGTGTGTTTGCTTATTATTAGAGAACATTGCACTCATATTCACACCTCAGGTAAGTAAGTAACTTGATAAAATGTCTAATGCCAACCTCACAATGAAAATAACACTCTAACCACTGAAACTCTGACCCAACATATTATTTTTATAGCTTAGAATAAAAGAATAATAGCATATATTAGATTATTACTGGCATTTAAGAACATATCAAGACTACAATTTTAAATATCCTATATACATCCTATAAATATGATCCTGGCTTTACTTTAACAAATTATGATGTTATGTTTTTGTCATATTACATTACTACTGGTAGATTTTGTGCTTCTAATAAATTACAATGACCAAATATTGCTAAATAACCAACACATCTAAAATAAATCTGAAAATGTTAATGTCTTTGCATTTTATTGTACCTTTAGTTTTAGATTTTTTCTCCTTGGTATTACTTGCAGATGGAGAACTCTCCTTTGTTGTTTTTTTCTTTGTTTTCTTTTTTGGGCTATCCTCATCATCATCATCATCATCCTCTTCAGTGTCTGAGGCTGGAAAGAAAGCAGCAAATTATTATTTAACTCTTAGACTAATACATGTACTTTGAAAATTTATTGACAGTAACATAAACATTAAGTGTGAGGTTTATAAACTTTTCACACCATCTTAAAAATTCTAAGCTTCATGACATAATTACCTTATAGTCCCATTGTAATGTTTTCAGAAAACAAGAAAGAACATAAATAAAATATGGAAAAACATTTTTAAAAATATGGATTTTGGACTGTAATAAGTGTTCTATAGGTAATTAGGCAGGGTGATGTAGCAGTGTAAGAAAATCAATATTATCTTAATTTGGCCAAAATATGACTTAGAGAGTTATTTTACAAGGCTAATGAAATATCCCACTCTCTTCTGTTTCCACCATTCTAACTAAATACAGTGTCCAGTGTATTGACTCACATTTCTTCTTTTTTGGAGCACTTTTGGCTTTCTTTTTTGGCTCTTTCTCTTTATCCTTCTCAGGTTCCTCTTTATCTTTTTCTGGTTTCTTTTTCTTTACTTTTTTTCCACCTATAAAGTTTATTTGTCAGATCTGCCTTAGAAACAAATATTTTTCGTTTTTCAATCACTTTTGTAGAAATAGCTGAAATAATTCTCACTTTGAGTGGTAGAGGCATCATCTTCTGCTGCATCTTCACTCTTCTTTGTCTTAGTTTTCTTAGGTTTGGCTTCACTTCCGTTGAGCTTGGCTTCAGAGCTACCGTTGGCCTGTTCTTTCTTCTTTTTTGGTTTCTTTGCATTTTCTGCTGATAAATCTTAATTAGATGTGTGGGTTTGTAGGAAATGACATTTGAGCTGAGATGCAATGATATTTTAGATTATCTAAAAAAATAAATATTTGCAAGGGTATCAAAAACTCACCATTAAAAAGTCAGATGGTATGGAGAGAACAAGGGGAGGAGAATAAAAGCAGAATTAAAAACAAATTGCTTAATTTATCTAAGTAAAATTTATTGAGTTAAGGCGAATAAGCACCTCATTTTTGGTTTATTAATATCAGCAAGGAAACTCAGTACAACTAACATGATATCCAGCAGTAGGTGCTGAAACATCTTTCTAGTATTGAGCCATCTATTACTATTTCTAATAATACAGTGTTGTTATAGTCAAACTTTCAAAAACCTTGTTTCCCACCTTTCTTCCCACCAAATATATAAAAATATAAAATAGACACATCGAGGTGATTTGCTAATACATATTTTTTGTTTTATTGTTATGTTTGACTTAATATACCAGCTCAGGTTTGCAGTAAAAAATCCACTTGCTGTAATGCCTAGATTTTAAGATGTAAAAGTGTCTGGAAACAACATGTTATCTAAACATATTGTAATTTATTCAAACATTCTCATTTGTTGCAGAATCTCATAGTGCATTTACAACAATATCAATATTGTGTGGGGAGATGCACATTTTCTTTAGAATCTTCCAAATTCTTGTATTTTCCATTTTCATGGCTTCCAACATAAGCTACAGTCAGAACAGATGGCTCAAATAACGCTTTGACATTTGAGCTTCATTTGAGCTCAAATGACACTCAAACTAACATGATATTAGTTTTTTTCAGAAAAATGAAAAAAATGTTTTCTGACATTTTTCTTTGTATGCAATCATTTGTACAAGGGATAATGTTGCCCGGGAGTCACATTGGTGAATATATAACCCAGTTTTAGCTTTCCATCAAATGACTTGTACAAGATGTCACAGTGTTACAAGGAGTAAGGTCAGTGTGATTGCAGTCGGCGGAAACACGGGGTAATCCTATTAGGTTCAGATCCTGCATCCATGGAGACTATTTGTGTCTACAGAAAATTCAAACTCAGATTGATGTGAAGTGTGCTCCAATGTGACAACCATATTGTAATGAGTTGTTGTTTCCCAGAAGCTGAAATCTCACATGGCAAAATCAAGGCAATCTGTCCATTTTAAATTAAACATACATCTTAAAATCTAATAGTTAAATATTTGATCAAATATTATATATGTTACAAAAATGTGAAACACCTATAAAAGTGCTCAAAGGCTTGCATAAATATAAGACAATTGACATATCAACATTTATTAAGCTCTAATTTAATAATTTTGCAGTACTGGATAAGTAAAATAACTTCAGCTGGTTTTTGCTTTGTTTGTGCAATAGTACTCACATATAATGTCAAAATGATGCTTGACTCAAATTACTTTTTTCCCATTCACTATTAAACCATTTAAATGGTCCAGTGAGCCATTTCTGTCAGCAGGGATAATTTATAGCAATGTCAAACTTTCTTACCTTTAGCACTATGTATTAATTCACTGGATTAACTCATATGTTAGCATAAGTAAACAAAATTGTTAGCACAGATATAAGTAGAAGATGCAACAATTCTGTTTTCGAAATTACTTTGAAATCTAATCAACATAAAAATCTAAACAAAGGCTTTTGTGTGACCATCTTTTCCAGTTGCAAATTAAAGTTGGCACTTTGAAAATGTATATGCAAACAATCTAAGAAATTCTAGCCTATTTCTTACCTTTTCTGCAGACATGGCTTGCTTTCCAAATTAGGATGCACTGTTGACTCTTTTTCAATTAATAGAAAGTAATAAAAACAAGCTTCTCACATAGATAACAAAAGAATGAGAAAGCCCCGAACTCAGTGTGATGTCTCCATCAGCAGAAAGTTGCTAATAGGATTTATGTGTAAAGCCATCTGCTCTGCAAGAAACACGTCAACAGGAGAAACCAAGGCAGCCTCAGGAGGAGGGACCTGAGTTGTTTGCCATGTAGGTTAACATTTAGTAGAAGAAATGTACTTTTTTTCCCAAAATAAAGCTGCAGCTTCTCCGTAAATCCTAAATCTCAAGAAAATGATAAGTGACAATGACAGAGCTGAAGGACCCGGTCTATTGTTTTGCAGAAATTCTTCCTTTTAGAAATCTTCCTGTGACCAAAGTACTAAATATTTGAAAATAACTCTGAAAATGTGTAAAACTTAACTTAAAAACTTTTATTAACTTGGTAGAAATTAAGAGCTGAGTAGAGAACTTTTAATACATCATCTCAATTGGATCAAGAAAATTTTAGAGATTCTCTGCCCTGGAGGTACTCGGTGCATGTACGGATGGCAAGAACATAAAGCAGGATTACGAGAGGCTGAAAGTGTGACATCACTCTTTGGTAAGGAGGTCATTGTCCTGCAAATGTCTTCAATGTGTGCCACAAGATTATTTTTCATTATTTATAAATGTGAACTGTTAGAATTTACAATAGACAAATTTTAAAACTCTGCAACTCCTCCAGAAGATTAACCCACTTGTAGACAGCAACTGCCATTCTTCAAAGAACAGGTCTGGTTGAGTATGGTCAGTGTGCTTAAGTAGGTCTGCCTGACAGCAGCATTTTATTGGTTAAGCAACACTTGGCTGGAAACTGTGGAAAGAGGGTGTGGTGAGGCATTTACACTCATTCAGAAAACCACAAGGCTTCACAAGTGATGGAAGGCACAAACAAAATAATAAAACCAGTAAATAAATACTTCCAGAGAACCAAGTTTTTATAAGCCATATTGACAAACTCTAAGCTGGTAATTACCTAAATCTCTTTTCACAAGGTGAAGCTGGAGGAGCAGAGCTGATGCTAAAATAGGTCTAACCCCGGTTTTACCTCTTTATGCAAATATGTCACTACAAGCGAATCCTTTCTCCTCACACAGCTTGGTGGAAAGGTGTCACATGATCCCCCACACCACCATCAACAACAATGCACACACACACTCCTCACACACCATCACATCAGGATGTTCTGAACCTTAAAGCAGAATTACTTAGCCAATAATTTTTTTTGCCATTTTTGGTAGAGTTTAGATGTGAAAAGTTTGATTTTGAACATTTCCATTTAGAAATAGATTGGTATAATTTTTCTATAGAAGCGAGGAAAAGCCTCTGGTGTTTCTTGTAACAGCTTAAAACACATTATTTTTTTCTTGCTTTTAATTATTTGAAATGTTTTTACATTTCAAGTAATTGATAATTCTTTTTCATCTTTTTTTATTAGAGGACTTGTGCAAACTACAAGGCAATTAATAATTGAAATACAAATCACAAATTAGAAGCATATAAGTGAACAGATAATAAACCAAAAAGAAAAGAAAACACTGAACATATTAGATGTTTTTGTACTACAAAATTGCTAAATTATGTTCTACAATAATGTTTAGAAGTTTCATAGCATTGTGATTCATAATTAAGAGCTTTTATGTAACATAGAAACATATTGAAAAAAACCTAAAACTTAAGAGATATTTTCTTACATTTAGATTTCTGAATATGTGACTTTCCGAGAATCATATATTCAGAAAGATGAGACTTTCCACAGCCCTGGATAAGACCAGCAATAATGTCTTTCTGACAGTCTTTTGTAAACACGTTTCAAAACTAGGTGTAATTTCCTCTTCCAGCCTCCAGAGGCTGCTGTACACAAGGACACAAACATTCTGAACACATGGGGAGATGCTGATGTAATTTAGATGTTATGCTTCACAGATGGGCAGACTCAACAGTACTGAAAGATGTCAGCTGAAATTTGTTTGTAAAATGATGTGGTGTATCCACATGTTATCCAGGCTCAGACTGACCTGCAGGCAGAGAGCTAACAGAAGAGAGGACAGATCACAGCTGCAGTGACCAACAACACATGGTGGGACATAAAGAAGGAGGAGCAGTTTGTAGCTTTATAAGGCCAGACTCTTTGTGCCTCTGCATTGATGTTCTGGTCACGCAGTCCAGTTTGCTGACTGTGAAAAGGCTCCAGACTAATGGCTTTGCTGGCATTTCTGCAAATGGTTGACAGTAACATGGCAGTTGGCAGGGAGCCTAAGGAAGGCCACTGACCTCCAGGGAGCGACAGTGAAGCCATTGTAATCTTAAAGAGACAGAAACTTTCCCTTCCATTTGATTTGTGAATTATGTTTCAGCATAGGAAGATGGTAAACAATCTTGAAGGAATGCAAAGGAGCAGTACAGATTTTATTAGTGAGATTACAATTTAATCAATTTTATCAAGTACTCAAGTACCATACATATCTTGGAGAGAGTTGACAGACAACAGTGTGTCAAATGAATCCTCAGAAATACAAAACTAGCGTCTAAAACATTTTTCTTCTTTTTTTACTGGCCCTACCTTCCAAATATGACTGTATTATAAGGAACCACAAGTAATACTCTAAAGAAGAAATGTGTTAATTTCTTTTTTAGTTTAGAAATATATACTCTTGTTTTATTATTGAGAACATTTACGTTGTATTCAAAACCATACATTGAGTATGAAATAAAGTACTCCAGGGTACTGAAAATGAGTAAATATCTACCAAGTAATGAAAATGGGATGCAGCAGAAATTCCATGATTATCCTTGGGGCTTTGCTTGTTTCATGGTGGTAAACCGGAGCCGAAACGCCAGGATTTCTCTATGCTCTATAGACCTTTGAATTTAACAGACTGAACTAAAATGGATCAAACTAGAGTGTGTGTTTAATTGTTTTAAACTTGTTAGAGTCTTGGAGAAAATAGTGCCTTCAGTATTCCCTCAGAAAATATCATCAGAAGATGTTATTTTCTTTTAATGTATTCCAGTCAGAAAATAAACACAAATCCCTCTGGAGTATAAAGTTCTTCTTGGAAAGTTTTAGATGCCCAAGTATCCCTGACGTCAAATGCAACATTACTGCCACAGCAGTTAGCAAATCCCACTCATTTTGACACCAGAAGGGACTCAACTTAGGTGAGTCATCATTCCCAGATTAGAGCACTAATCTTTGAGGCAAATCAAATGCAGCACAATGCCCTAAAGTGACTTGCTATGAACATGCTTGGACATGCATGTGCAGCGAATGATCTGAAATGCAGTGTAAAAGTTAACCTGATCAGTCAAGTTCAACAATTTGCTAAATATAAAAAGAATGTAGTCTCAGATTTAGTTTACAGTGCCTAGCAAAAGTCTATATATTTACCCCTTTAAACTTTTTCTAACACACTTCAATAGATTTTACTGGGATCTTACTGAGAGAACATTATTAACTGTGGTTCTAATTATACAGAAAATGGAAATTGATTCAGGACTTAAAATTCTTTCTGCAAATAAAATCTGAAAAGTTTGACATGCATCTGTATTCAGTTCCCCTCAGTCAACACTTTGTAGATCCACCTCTCACTTTATTTACAGCTGCAAGTCTTATGGGGAATTTCACTATCAGCTGCACATCTACAGAGATTTTGGCCAATCCTCACTGCAAAATAGTTCAAGCTCAGACTGGATGTAGCATCTGTTTTCAAGTCCTTCAGATTCTTTAACCAGGTCATTCTAGCAGAGGAATATGCTTTGATATAAACTGCAGTCCTTATGCAGGCCGGCGTCAGGCATGTTTTAGATGTGCCCTTGTTCTAACAAATCTGAATTAATTTGCCTTGTCATCAGGTTCTGCTAGTGGACTGTTCATTTTATTTAGCTCAGTTAGGTTCACTTTTCCTGCTGGAAAGTGAACCTCTAACTCAGTCTCAAGTCTTTTGCAGGTTTTCAATCGCACTGACCAGTATCTAGTTTGTTCCATTAATCTTCCTTCTAACTTTGAGCAACTTACTTGTCTTAACTTAAGAGGAGAAACCTTACAGCATAATGCTGCCACCATGGTTCACTACTGGGATGGTTTGTTTAGAGTAACATGGGGTGTTATTTCTCTGCTATGCACAATATTTTACATATAAGCCTTCATCCACATGTTTTATGCAGCCCCATGACTTAAGAACAGAGTTTACTAAGGACTTTCTTAAAAAGTACCTGTATTTCCATTAGAAATATTGTACAACTGTCAATATTCTGCTAATGTAAAAAATAAACATAATTTCACAATTGCAGTATTTGCGTTAAATAAGAAATGCAAATGAAATCACACATAAATAAGTGTGTTTATACAACAAAAAAACATATTGCGCCCTGATCCTCTCAGTACTTCCTGCTGTCTTCTTCGTGGTTTGCAGTGGCAACATCTAGTTGTTAATGTTGTGACTAGTGTGATCCGAAATAATCATTTCCCTTGAAGTTTTGCGAGATAAACTAATTTTGATGTGACCAAAAAAACCCACCTGATCCTAGATCTCAAACTTTTTATTGAAAAATATGTTTTTTCGAAACTGATGTGTTTCTATAAAGCAAATAAAATTTCTAATTTTGAAATGTAAAATTGCACAGATATGTGATTAATAGAAACAGCCTGTGACTCTTCCTTAAACTCCTGATGCTGGAGCATAGAAAAGAGGAGGAACTTTTCCAAAGACAGAGGCTAATTTCAAGGCATCAAATTGTTAAGCCAAACGTTTTTCAAGTCATCCATGCAGCTTCTTTATAACAACTGAAGATAACATAATTACTTGATTGTGCTAAAAAAATGGCACCATATGCCTGAATTACAGTACTATGTACAGTACAGTACTATGGAAGATACGTAGTACCGCCCCTTTAAAACTTTGTTCAGATTTTACATCAAAACTGACAACAGTAGAAAAACAATAACGGATGATCAGTTAGAAGTCTTAGAATAAGATTATTCCAGAACTATGCTTTCACTAGGAGAGCTACACCACAGTCTAGATGAGAGTTCCTCAAGCCATTACAGTACAGGAAGAAAAGACAGCAGCCAGAACCTTGTGTGAACTATAATACAAGCAGTGCTGAGCCCCAGGAGAGTTTGACATATATCTGGAAAGTTGGAGGCAACATTCAGAAAATAGTGCTGCTGCGCGCATTTCCTTTTCTGTGTGCTCTGTTTGATAAGGATCAGAATATGTGGAGCAATTCAAATGACCATGGATCTAGATAACAGGATGGCTTGGAGCTAAGCTGGCATGAGCAAAAAATACCCCGAAGGCAGAGAGGAAAAGAGTGCCACTGCGTGGAGAGTCCAAGAAAGAGGGTGAGGGGAGGAGAGACCGCAAATGCCAGACCTTCTGAAACTCGTCTCCTTTGACTTTTCTGTGTTTTTTCTTTTCCTGAGACGGGCATTGCTCTTTTGAAACTGTGCCAATGAAGGCTGGCTCAAATCCTTGCAGCTGAAAGTTTTACAAGCTCAGTGCTCACAAACAGGAAGAGAAAGACACAGATTAGCAAAAGGGAGCTTGTTGCTGCTGTCTTCTTGTCTTTATTCAGAAAAGTCATTCATACTTTTTTTTTTTTTTTCCAAATATCAATGAGGTAAATTCTTGGAAGTAGGACTGCACAGAATGAGAAAGGATTAAAAAAAAACAAAACATGCAAAGCAGTATCAGCCTAAAGGACAAAGAGTTGTGACGTCACACGGAAAGCTGTCTTGGATATTGCCTGATAAAAGATACTAATGTTTACTCATAAGGCTGTAACTATTATTTCAGTTATTTTTATTTTCTGGGATTTGTGCTTTTCCAGAGCTCAACCCTGATTCATGCTCTATTTTTTTTATTTTTGCTTTAGATTTTTTAGATACGATTTGTTGCCTTAGTGTGTTTAGCAGTAAAGAATTTCCTGTTGTGTTGACATTGGACACTAGTTTACTACCAAAAATACTGTTAGACTAATGAATCTCAGTGCTGACCATTCTCCTTTCTCTTTTCTGTAAAAAGTCTGCATAAAAAAACAAAGGCAGGTGCAGACCAACTGAAGACGTCTGGAGGAACCACTGAAAATGGGAACTGTGAGGCATGTACTACCTGGGAATGATGCCAACTGCTGACAAAAGGCTTTACTGCACTGCTCTGAGACGAGACTTTAACTCACTCGCTTCAGGACAACTCGGCACAAAACTGTTTGGCCAGCTACTGATAAATCTTTCAACCCTTTTAGCTTTGTTACCAGACAGCAAGTAAGTACTCATTTCTAATTTCTTTAGTAAATAGTTAAATAGCTTTTCAATTACTTTTACTCCTTCTGTCAAGTGGGATGTCTATTAGACGACACATAATCTACATCTCACATGACTGCTGCACTTATGAGTTTAATTAGCCAACTGTAGCTCTGTGTCAAAGCTAAATTCTTTCTATATTTACAGCATAATCAACGTTGTTCTTTGTGATTTATGGGATGTGTGGAAACGAGATTTTCTAACCTAGTGATTTCTTTTCCTGCCTTCTTTTCTGTGCTTCTTGGCAATCATGTAAAAGTGGGCAGGGAGAGAGGAGGGCATGGCCCAAAAACTGCTCTCAAGCCCCAGCCCCTGTTCGAGTGGGGTTGCACACTTACACACTGCTCAGCCTTTCCCTCATTCCTCAGGCGAAAGAAAGAGGTGTGGAATAGTATTCTTTTCTTCTTTTTCAACCAACGCTTTTTGTTTTTTCTCTCATCAACACCTTTTCCTTGTTGCCAGTGTGTCACCGCTAGCCTGATATTGACATAAAAAGACATCAGGTATTTCTAATTTCTTTTTCTGGTTCCGTTTGGGCCTTCGTTGTCCTTTTGTAACGATGCCTCCTTTATTTGTGTCTGTTGGTGTTTCAAACATATTTTAATATTATCTTTTGCACAACACAGATCTCTCTTTTGCTAACAATTCAGAAATCGGAGTAGTTTGCAATTCAATAATACAAACTTGGATTTTGTTTGAATAATGCGATCTTGTTTAAATGCATTGTTGTTGCTCAAAGTTTTCAAACTTTGTGTACATAGGAAAATATATTATTCATGTTAATGTGGGATCGTAAGAATAAAAGACATTTGTAGGTCTATTTTCTCTGTTTTAACAAATATGTTTTGATTCAAATCACCAATCAAATTAACAGTAATAATTACCTCTAAGTTTCAAACAGGAAGTTCTCAGTAATGAAAGGTGCTGAAAATCTGCAGTTAGAAAAAAACATTGAAGTGTGACAGTTTTCCACAGAAAGATCAGGTTTGCACGGGTTTTTAAAACAGGTTTTTCAAAGAGCACCATCCAAGAGCATTTTAAGCAACAATGCAAACCGTTTGAGACATGTGATCAGCACATTTGCCCAAAAGAGTATTTTTTTGTTTTGTGGGCGATTTTGGATAGCTGGTGATAGTTCTGCTCATGAAGAGGGTTGTGTTACCAGGATGAGGAAATTCTCCTTCAGATCAAAGAGACTTGATTTGATTGGACTGCTTTTCTAGTCATTTAAGCATCAAAACACGCATGTTGAGTAGTTGGTCTACAGGAAAGAGTATCTTTTATTTTCACTTTACGTACCACTCAGTTTTTCTTTACTGTTTATAACTGCAACTTTACATTTGCATAGATTTATGCTGCACTATGTAAAGTTGTGTAAGCCAGCTGGCGGAGTTGCCAGTTGTAGACTTCTGTTTGAATGTATGATACAAACATATTATTACATATGGTAACACATAGAGTGAATAAAGAAAAAGAAAGTGGGTGGGAGCCAGGAGAAAAAAAATGAGCCTATTTTCTCCTCCCCTTAAGTTCTCCTCAGATGAACTTGCCATAGAGCTTGATGACATGTTGTTTGGAAAGCCACGTCTTCCGCTATTTGTCTTTCTCTCCTCCCCATAGCTGGTGTGACTCTGTGGTCGTCAGGATCAAAGTCTCATTTTGCCTTTTTGCTTTCATCAGGTCAGACTGCACACACTTAATCAGCTCTTCCTGTTAGCAAAACTGTTTCAGGGCCTATAAACAGCACTTGATCAAACTCTTTGGAGTACAGCCGTCTTACAAAAGACTACCAAGAGAAACCATTAAGCAAAAGCTGTGAGAGATCTCTTTAGACAGATTCTAAATAGTTGGCCAGTGTTTTACCATCGGTCTTTATCTTTGTGGCAAGTTTTCCATTAAATGACTGATTTAAAGTTGACAATGGTTTACTAAACAAACTTTAAAACACTGCCTTATGATCATCGTAGCTGCAGCACTGATTTCAAGCAGCTAACTCATCAGGAAAACCATTAAAAGTACTTGCAGACTTTCACATCCCACAACTCTTAAAAACATGTTGATGCAAAATCGTACTTGAAAACAGTTGATAGTAGATAATGGAAATTACCACAAATTATGGTATTTTAGCTTTATCATAATAAACATAAAACAAACAGATCATCACATACTTCTTTAAGTACATATGTTAGCAGTGGAACTGTCAATTGGTTATATTTTTACCACTGGTTAGTGTTGAAAAATCTTATCCATAGAGTGTGCTATAATCATTTACAAGCAAAGTTTTGAGTGGTTAGGGGGCAAGGTCCGTGCAGATTTTCCATGAATACAAAATGTAAAAAACGTTTTAAAGAATCAGCTGCAGTGTGTGTGTGTATATGTGTGTGTGGGTGGGTGTGTGTGGGTGTGTGTGTGTGTGTGTGTGTGTGTGTGTGTGTGTATTTGACACATACCAAATATATGTGGGAGCATCATTTTTTTTACTTTAAGTCAGTGGTTCCAAGGTAAACGTTAAAAGCCCTGAGGTGTATCAGTACTTAAATAGTCATTATAGCTATTTTGTTAGGGGGGTTTGGTCACAGGCATGTGCAACCCAAGTTGGACATGGAGCACAGCTTCACACCACACATTACCAGCCCCAGTTTCTTGTATTAATGCACAGAGACCAAGGCAATGAAAAATTTCTGCAATATCATAAGGGATGTCATAAGATATTTCACATCATAAAGGTTCTTTACTATTTTTTTCTGAAATTGTAGGTCACCAATTGCTGTCTCAGCAGCACTATTCTTTTATGAACATTTTTTCTCTGGTGGGTTGGTGTAGCCCAACCACAATATGGGAATGGTAGTGTCCTTTGCAGCATTATTTTTGACTAATGAAAAGAGCAAGCATTCAAGGCGCATTTAGATTCATTCATCCAGATTGGTCTTATTTTATTGTTTGTGTATAGCAGATAGAAATTGGGCAGGAAGAAACCTGGTTTTGTTCTGGGTGAATGTTCAACACTGTTGAGATAATTATATGTCATCCAGTAATAAGTGCAACAGCAAAGAGTGCAACAAGTTGCAAAGCATTGCAGGCAATTGTTTAATAAGTGTCTGATTATAAAAGTAGACACAAGCAGATATTTTAAAAACTTCAAGCCTACATCTTTAAAAATATAGCTTGCTTTATGTGATTACCCATCAAAAGAAACCACTTGACTGCAGCTTCCTCTATTTCATTCCCCCTAAATCATTTCTAATGCAACACTGCCATTTGGATACATAAACACAAAGACGTGATCACCACCTATTTTACATTTGACCCTTACCTTTATTGAACATAATCTTAAAGCCAGTTGGACATTAGGTATCCTGTTATTTACAAAAAATCCCCTCTAATGTTGATTTGTCCATTATTTAGTGTAATGCACCAAAGACACAGCCAGATGAAACTTGTATCTGTTGTCAAAAAGAGACAGCAAAGTTCCAAGGTAAGTGTTTACTCACAGGGCATACATGCTGATCAATAAAAAAAGCAAAATGCAAGTTTTAACGGAAATGATGGAAAATAGAATTTAATCCACATAGAACTAAAAGACAAATGTGATTGGTGGGGAAATGAATGGCAAATTACACTTCTGTATTTTAACTGGCACATCAAGAAAAGCAAATCGCAATAAACAGAAACCAAAAAGCAATTGCAGGAATAAAATAAGTGAATAATACTATCCAAGTTAAATACTTGATGTGACAGAAACGTACGAGGCACCAACCTCGGCTGCATACCTCCTCTAATTGTCTTTTTACACAGTTTTTTACATTAATTTATCCATTTGTTCTAGGCTTCCACGCATATTGTTCCACATTTCCACCCCACAAACGGAAATACACAAACTTATTTTTGGCTTATGAACAGAAAGATTTAAAATTCTCTTTGTCTCTTAAATAATAGCCCCAATCTTTGTCACTAAGCTGTATTCTTGGGTTACTGCCTAGAAGTAAAGTACAGACATAATAACTCATTTTGAATCTAATCCAATCATCCAGGTTTAATATCTGCCACTTTAAAAACCAAGTTTTTTTTAATCTACTCTTCCCTACATTTCCACAATACTGATTCTCCTTTTTATTATGTATACTGGTAAGATGCTTCTTTTCACAAAGCTACATGTGTTACAGAACCTATAAGGACATTAAATAAATTATTTTTTTTACTACAGCTTTGATATAAAATGGAATTGAACTGCTATATTTATTACAGCAGTTCAGGGTTTAAATGCCACTTCTGCTTGGTGAATGGCTGCTGAAACTTGAACATATTGTGGACATTCTCTAAAAACAGGAATATCTATTAGAATAGAGACAGAAATTACAATTAAGCGCCACATAATGCGACTCTAGTGGAGCATGCTGCCACTAAAGTAGTAAACCTCAACACACAGTGTTTGTGATTAATTTTGCTTTAACTGTGTACATTACATTACATCATCAACTTGGAATTCTGTTGGAAAAGAATGTATTTGTTTTCAATTGGTACGTATGATTCACTTCAATGGTATAAAAGAATGTTGTTGATATTTTTTTCTGCTAGTAAGCCATTGTCAGAATAGTCTAATATCATTTTGCATTTGATTAATTCAACATCTTAATTAAGACTACTTGCTGTCTGATGCCCTACTGTTTTTTTCTGCCCCAGTGAGCATGCCCTGCTGGCACAGCCACACAGCCTGCCAAAACATTTCAATCTCTGCTGGCATTAATTGGGTAAAAAGGAATTGAGAATGTCAATGAAAAGCATAGCCGCCTTTCAACTAACATGGTTCACATGTTAATTTATGTAAAGTGTCCCAGCCTTTGAATGGTTTGAGCATTGCCTTCTACTATAGCGGTGTCTGGCCTCAATTTTTCCCTGTCAAAGCACGGCCTCGGCTAGACTTGGCCACTCACCCAGCTTGTCTCCCAGCTTCTAGCTGGCACAGTACACAAACTTCTTTTCAATGGACTTGAAGTGGCTGTCACGCTGAACTAAGAAAGGGCAACTTCCAGACATCTACGTTTAGTTTCTCACATCACATTATATTGGAAAATTATAAACAGTAGAGTCTCTGAGATAAGTCACAAGCAAGCGAATCCCTTATCTGTACCATAACTCCATGGAAAAGAAAGACAGAACTTACAGGCAGGGAGAGCAAAGAGTAAGCAGTTCACATGCTGCAGCACAGATGTTAGGTGTAGCTGCCAAACAACTCCCTAAAATGGAAAATGTAGGTTTCAAGGTATCTTTGTTCTTATTTTCTTTGATTTTCTTCATGTTATGGTTGGAGAAATATGAGTGAACTGAGGAAACTGTACCTAAATTTGAAAAACAAAACTCTAAGTTGATTTTTTTTTAAAATCACTATTATGTTGTTTTATGTACTATTTGTTCTGAATATAGATTATTTTTCCATAGTTTTTGATAGATCAGTAAGGAACACGTTTTATGATGCGACTGTTTGACATGTCAGTTATGAAGGAGAAATCTTTTTTTTGCCAATCATAAGCTGATAAGCGTATAATGACCATTCCAACCACAATGCCCTTCAGACTTCATGCCACCCCTGATAAAGATGTCCTCAAAACTTTATGATGAACTTTCTCTTATGCTAAACATAAATGTTAAAAAAGCCAGTCTGTAACCTATATTCACATTTAAACAGTAAGGAAAGCAATTCTATTTGAATAACTGATATTTTGAGCAAAATATTGGCACTCCTGTTGTAGAAAACCCTTTTGCCACATGATCTTCCCTCATCTTCATCTATGACATTTCTCAATGGTTGCACTGCAATGGTTGATCCTTCTTTGTGAAGAAGGTTCAAAGATCATTCTTGATAATGATCTTTTCACAACACAGAAACAATTCACTTTTACTTTTAGGAACACACGTTTTCTAAACATTTCAGATCTGAGGACTACGATGGTCATAAATGAAGGTTGTTTTTTATGTTTGGTGAAATATTTATGTGTTATTTGGCCTTATGTGACAAGATAAACCTGGTTTTGTTTGTTACAGTTCCAGCTAAATTCAATTGTTTTTATTGCTGTGACTATTGTATACATGAACAAGCTCAGACAGGTAGCTATTTCCTCTAGATTTATTTATTTTTTCGTGGTTTTACTGTTTTGGAACCTGCAAAGAGAATGGACCTTTGTGTCACATCATATTCTTCCCCCAGGGAAACAGGAAGCCATGGATTACTAAGTGAAACTAGATCCTCTGATCTATTCCTCCTAATCCTAAAGAGGGATTGATTTTAAGTTGTATAAACATTCTTAGCAGGTAAATAAACAGCTATTTGCTCAGATAGAACAATTCCTAAAAAATAGTAGTTTAACAGTGTCTCTTGGTGTGTTTGTGACTGTTTAAAAACACGCTGAAAAAAAAGAATACTTTGACACAATAGTTTCCCAATTGCATTAAAAAGCTTGAATACATTTCATTTCAAATGCTTTGATGCAAGATAGTTCTCAGTCTCATATTCTGCTTTTGTTCACAACTATAATGACAATCATGGTTTGGGGAAAGTAAATGTAACTGAAGAATAACTGTACTTTTTTTGTGTGTGTCTCTTAGGTTCAAATGCCAGATTTCCATACCTGCCTGCCAAATTATCTGTCCTTAAGGCTGAGGTAGTAGATTGAATAGTTGTGGGGTTCATGTCCTCCTTTTGAGATAACTATACAATCTACTGTCTTTCCAAAGGAAACAGAATAAGCCACGGTTCAGGCCAACCCGTCATGCACTTTGGAAGCTTCTTCAGTTAAGGAACTCAGAAAAGAAGTAAACGCTCAACTTAAAGGCATCCCTGCTCCTCTGAAGACACGTGCAGGCACAGGATTGTCATTACCGAGCTGCTGCAAAGACGTTTATTTAAAAAGACATTATTTTTAATATTTGAGCAAGAAAACATTTTTTTAAAGAACATACATATATACTTGAAGTTGAGCCTAGCAAGGTGAGGTAGTAGGTTGTATAGTTTGTGGGATGGAGCAAATCCTACTCAGGTGATAACTATACAGTCTATTACCTTCCTTGAAAGGTATAATGAGTGCTTGGAATCCCTATCACTGGCTTATCTACATAGTGAAAGACTCTCTACTGCCACCATGTGGCCAAAAAACTAATAAATGTCTACACTCTGAAATATGGATATATTTCAAGTTTTAAAGCCAGATGCTTTTAAGTTTAAAATCTAAATTTACAATTAAATGTATTTTGTGGGAATGTATAGCATTAAAAAGAAACAATGATTGCTGATTTTCAATATGGTTGGGTTTTTCAATAAGATATTAAAATCCATAGATATTGAATTTAAAGAAATGTATTCTTTGTATAACACAAATGTATACTTTGTGTTAGTAACAGTCACGGCCTTGGTGTAAAATTAACCACACTAGCATTAACTGCTGAGGAAAAAGAAACAAACAATTTTTTGTTTCTACTTCCTTAGTCATGTATTTTGAATAAAAATGCAAAACACAAAAAAATAATCCAGGTGCCTTATTTATAATACTTCAAATACCGTTTTCAATTTTACTTTGCAATCTTTAAAAGAGAAATCAGCACAAAAAAAAAAAAAACAATTCTTATAAGAGGACAAATAATTTTATTTATTTATTCAAAGAGTATGATTAGAAGTGGTGTTGTTTGTTAGTTTTTGCTTATGGTACAGAAAACTTCTAGTCTGATGTTCACTGTCGGGCTCCAAGAAAACAGACAACAGCATGTCAAATTGAAAATTGCACAAATGCTATTTGATAGGTGTGTTATAAGCATAACTTAAATATAAATCAAGAATTTATGTTTCTATTTACAAAAACTAAACTGACAAACAAAAAGACAAACATTTCTTTAATACAGTATTTACTGCTACAAAAAGATCAGTAACATTGTATTGACTCGTGGGCTTAGCTGTGTTTGGGGGCCCAAACGAAAATCTGTTTAGGGTCTCATGCAATCTGGGGCCAGCTCTGTCTTTCAGTCTGTATTTATTCTTTAACCTTGTTTTTCAAACAGGAGTGGACAAGCAATCTATTTGTTCCAGAAAACTCCAGACAGACCATTAGCAGGCCATGTTCTCTTAACCAAAAAGTTAAACTGAGCAACTCTACCAGCCAAAAACAGTAGGGGGCGTTGCTCCTTTACGTGTTATTGAAGAGGAGTGTGTGATCGCCACATAAAGCTTATGTATGGGTGTGTTAGCAATAAAACCTAACTTACAGAGAATGTGTAGACTGCTACAGTAACTCCTGAAACTAGAAGCCAGGTTCAGCTCTCCTCTGCTGTAGGAAGTGAAGCAAGCAGCAGCTTTGGCCTTTAAAGGAAGCGTCTCCTGCGCACCTATCAGTCTGGAGGCTCTAGCAGGAAAAGTTAACACAAGTAAAAACCAACAAGGAATAATTACATATTAGTTGTGAGAGAAGTGGTAATATAGATTAATATATCTTAATCTATATTAAGAGATTTAATAATCTCTTAATATATTATTAAAAATAATATATTAAGAGAGCAATAAATGAGAGTCCTTTTGGTGGAACTGTACCAGCCAGCGGCAGCTGAAGGGATGTAGTTGTTGGGTTCAACCAAATCAGTGACTCACCCAACATGATTGTGAGGGAGAGATAGAGGAAATTTCAGCTGAGTTGTCGGTAAGTAACCATGCAGATGGAAAATAGAAGGAACCAGCTCTCTGTTTGTTTTTGACAGGATTTCCATGGTAATGATGGTGAAAAAGTTGTTTTTATTACTGTCAAAATTTGAATGTTTTAATCTTAGCTGTCAGATAACTGTTTATGTTTTTTTTATATATTACAACACGTGAAGATGCAAAAAATATCAGAAAAATCTTTTTGAGAATCTTTGTTCTGTTATTTTCCTCTCTTTCTTCTGCTTTGTTTTTCTGTTGTGAACAATATTTAAATTGTATATATTTAATTTCCACATGTTTGTTTTTTTATTCCATCTACTGTATTTTGTGAAAAGCACAAAGCAAAGTAACCACACAGTGTGAGGTTGCTAATACCTTCACAGTTGGGTGAACAATTTCAGTTATCTTGACATAAAGCATGAGTTTTGCCATAATTCATAATTAAATAATCAGCACAATACATTGTAAATAAACTAAATTAAATTTAACAGAACTGAAAAAACAAAATGTCTTTTATACTGTGTTAATAAAAATCTGACTCTAACTGTACATATTGGTAGTTAGAGATTAAATACGTTCTAAATAAGCTTCCAAAAGCTGAAGTTTCATAGAGATATGTTATTAAATACATCTGGGTGACCACAAAAAGAAACAGCCATCAGATTCTAAAAAGCAGTTTTAATAAACAAATTCACACAGCATAAGAACCAATAAGAATTATACTCTAGTGCTTTTATTTATATGACACTCAAAAATACTTTAATCTAAAATAATATGGCTAGCATGTTGCACATGTCTATTTTTTTAATGTATAATATTTTACTAATATTTATGACATTGGAAAACTTGTGAGAAAATGATTGTGAGAAGATTCTTTGTAAAACTTTGAAGTTATTGTACTGCATTACCGTGAACTTTTAAACCTTAACACTTTTCAAACTATGTCAGGCAAGATGACTCAGTTTTCTGGTGTGGTTGTATATTGTGGTATTGCAGGACAGAAGCATGAAGATACATGTTCCTGTTTGCAGATATGCATGATAACACACAGATGCAAGGCTCCCTCACCCCTCCAAAACAAACTGAATAATCCAGACAATATTCAAAATAAAGCTGATTTCACTTCTAATCAAGACTGCAAACTATCAACCAGTCTGGATGATCTACTTACTTTTGATAATTTAAAACAGCCATTACCAGAAAATTAAATAAGTACAAGCTAAGATTAACTTAGAATGAAGTGAATCTAGTTTCTGAGAGAGTATGCACTTTCAAGATGAACGGAAACTTAAACTCAAACATTGATAAACAGTGATATGAAACTGCTGGAAATGAAGCTTGCTAGACTTAATCAATAGGAAGTGGGTTTGTTTGCAACAAACATTTTGCAATACCCAGAAGTAGCTGTGAAAATACAAATTCCACTGATGAGTATGAAACAACAAATGTTACAAGTTATTCATTAGGTAAAACTGAGAAGCCAATAATTTGTTTGTATCTTTAACTTGAGCTTAGCATGAGAAATTCAAAAACCTTTTTCTACTAATCATTTCATTCAGTTAAGGAAACCAAATAAACCTGATCTTGTGGCAAAAAAGTAATTTCAAGTGGATAAGATTGCAACTTAACCACTGATTTTGTCACCCTCACCATCAGTAACTGCAAGCATTTGTAATAACTGGTAAAAAGTCTTTCACATTGAACGTTTGGCCCACTTACTTAGTTTATTTCACACCAAAGATTGTCTTAGCTGATGTTGACATTGCCACCTTCAAATACAGCAAATCACCCAACAAGTTAGCCCCAGAACATCACACTACCACCATCATGTCTAATTATTAGTATGATGTTCTTTTTCTGACCCTCACAAATGCTTTGTTCTAGTTTTTTCACCTAAAGTCATGGGACATACACTTTCCAAAAGGTTATTAAATAATAACTTTTCCACTGGTGCCAAACCTCTTCCCTGCTCAACACTTCATGTGTTCAGACGGGTTCTATTTCAGTAGTTGTATGGTTCTACAGGAATCAGACTTGGATGTGATTTTTAAAATTTGACTCAGCAAGAGAGCACTCACTTTTTTTATATATGACCAGGTTTTTTGGATATCTTTGTTCAGATAACATACATTAGCCTTGTTATATTTGGTTGATACACAACATCGTTTAATGAATTGGAACAAAAAAAGAAGAAATGTGCAAGGGGGAAATAACTTTTCTCAGTATTGTTGCTGTGAAATTGTCATTTGTGTCGTTTCTCATTTTGTAATTTCACAGAGTGGTGAAAAATAATCAAACTGAGATTCTGATTTGATCTAATCACTTGAGATTAGATAAAAATTTGAACGATCCATTTATTGCCTGCCCCATAAAATCTTATTGTTATGCTATGAATCTTATACCACTTACAACATAATTTCTGAAGACCAAATAAGACCTTTACAATTATGAGTTGTACCTAAAACACAGGTTTTACAAATCATGAATTGTGTTCTAAAAATTCTGTTTAGATATAATGCAGTTCCAGATTGTGCAGTGCTTTTCTTTTTGAACAATAAAAGGGAAGGTTAATGAGATTTGATGACAGTGATTCAAAAGACAAAAAAAAAAAAAAACATGTTTGTTAAGCAGGTTTCACTCGCTTTGGCAGCATTTCTTCCTATTGTGTACCAAATTCTGCACCATCAGTCCTAATCCATTCAGAGGAATACATAAACTCTCTATGGTGTTGTATTGCAAAACGGACATTCTATAAACAAGAAAAATGTCTTCATTTCACATCACACCCCAACACAAATAGATAAGCACATTAATAGACATCTGAAGAAATTCAAGAAGAGAAAATACCTTTACTAGTCATAGACATACAGTATTGTGACGATTAAGAAGTATTTATATAATACAGTTCATACAATAATGTCATTAGCATAAATAAAAACATATTCATATATGCATAATTGCTATTCCTATTTATGCCGCCATTATCAGCATTAATAAAAATCTTGGATTAGAATAAAAAAAGGCTGCAACATTTTCCACAGATAAACTTATTTAGTTTGTATTGATCTCACTCAAATTGTCATTGGTCTCACTCAAATTGTTGCAGCTGAGCATAACATCAGACTTGCTGGTCTGAGATCCTTGACTTTCTGCTTCACAATAAGTATATCGTTTCCAGATGTTTATGTATGCTCTCTTTATCTTTTTTATTTTAAATGCATACACGACAGGGTTTACTGCCGAATTAGCATGCGAAAGAGAAATGCCAATATGGAAAGCTATTTTGATTGCGTGGTTTGTGAATAAATGGACACAGTTCATAATGTGAAGTGGAAGCCAGGACAACGCAAACAGAGCCAAGACAAGAGCAAGAGATGACGCCAGCTGTTTCTCTCTCCTTAGGTAGTTCTTTGACTGGTTTTGGGCACCGTTGCCTGGTTTCTCTCTGAGATTTTCTCGAATGTAGCAGAAAACATAGGTGTACAATACAGTCATCACCAGCAGTGGTATTAAGGTGCAAAGAAAAAAGTTAAAGTAGACCAGATAATTCAAAGTGATCACATTTATAAACATGCATTTATCAGCGGAATTAAACTTCGTCTGTCCTTCATTCCATCCGAGCATTGGAGTAAAACTCAGTGGTACTGCAAAAAGCCAGCATGCAGCTGCCAAAGAATATGAATACCTCCAAGTTACAGTCCTTTTGTACCTGTAAAGAATAGCATTGGTAAGAAAAACTTTAATTTAAATTCTTATTGAAATGATGACCTGTAGAATATAGCATTTTGGCATGCCTTAAGATCACATCTGCACATTTTATAATACCTGAAAATTTTCTTACCAGAAAGGGCGAGAGAGCCGAAGGTAACGATCCACAGCAATAGCCGTCAAACAGAGAACCGACACTAGGGTTAGGAGGATCACCACACAGCTGATGAAGAGACAAGTGTGGAATGAAGTTTTCACTCGGCCATCCACCAGCACAGCCAACGGTATGGCCACAGCTCCAACAAGAAAGTCAGCCACAGCCAGAGACACGATGAGGCAGTAGGTGGGTTGCTGGATGCTTTTTGTTTTCCACAGAGCCAAAACAACCATTGCATTCCCAAGACAGCAGCATACTGCAATGAGAACTTCCACCAAAGTGTAAATCGTTTTTTCAATATCAATATCCGTTGGGCTCTTTGAGTCTGACTGGTTCATGTTGCAGGTTGATGGTGTGAGGTTCTAATGTTGAGCGTGGCTAAGAGTTAGATCATACTCTGCCTCTTATCATTTATCTCTCTCTTGAAACGTTTTTAGAGGAAGTCCTTAGCTGCAGCAACTTCTATTTTTTTCTTGTTTTTAGCCTGTCTTGCAACCATTGCTTAAAATTTTGTTTGCCCAATAAATTTTTTACATTAGTATTATAAAAAATATAATCATATTAGCTAATATTACTAATGAATCATGTGATATTAGCTACAAACTAATTAACTGACTTTACTGTCCACAGTAACTAGTGAGACTATGCGTGCAAACCAGCACTGCAGTGGTTTTAAAGCCACACATTTATAATCTCACCGTCCATATCTCCCTTTCATATTTCATATAGCTGAAGTCATCAAACTTGCTTTTGCATGGCATTCATTTATTTTACATTTTGCATTTTGTTCCTGCACTGTCTGTCTGTTAGGAACTAGACTAGAACAGAAACATTTAAAATAAGGAAAATGAAACAAACTATGAACAGATCCATTAAATAAATTAAATTATTATTGAAACTCAGATTAGGAAGTGAAACATGTTTTCAATTAAATCCACACAGACTGATACTTCCAAGTCTTTCTTCCTGTTTTGTTTTTATAATTTTCTGCTACAGCAAGTGAAAACAGAAGATTTAACATTAGATTGCATCAGCTCATACAAAACCTCTTAAAAGTATGTTTAATAACTGCTGGGAGGTGATTCATTTCAAATGGTACTTCTGATAAGAAACAGGTCTCATTTAACATGATTGTATACACACATGAATGCCATAGTCAGCTATTACCTTTCATCTGAGCTAAAAACTTTCTGAGCCATAACCACATTGCCAACTCGCATTATCTGTCACCATATACGCAAAACTCATCTGAGAAGAAAAATGATGAGTGAGAAAAAAGATCAGATCAGCTGTTTGAGAAACAAAAAGCTGAAACAGCTTTTTGAGAAACAGCACGGCTTTGTGACACAAAGTCATACTGTCTTAAACAAAAAGGAGACTTAAACTGCTTAGGCACCATTTGATCAAATCTCCCAGCACTCACACAGCTTTAGGCAATGTTACGGCCCTGGACCTTATAAGCTGGGCTGCAGGTGGTTACGTTGTCTGCCTTTGTGCTCCTCTCCTTTACAGGTGCTGCTGATCTGTTGGTTTGGAGCACGGAGTATTTAAACCTGGCTGTCTCCACCTTCTGGGTTGCCTTCGGCATCCACGTGGGCTCCTGCTGTGTGTGGTGCTCTGCTGCCTCAGTTCCCTTCCTCATGCACATTTGAGTTTGTCTTTGTTTTTGCACCTCAACACTTCTATATGCACTCATACACCACATCCAAGCATTTGCATTACACCACTGACACTGACTTTCACAGTCCAATGTAGCTTTTGTTAATAAATATCCCTTTTTCTGCACTTTAACCCCTGCATGGTCTCCCAGAAAATAATGCAGAATCAAACAAATTTACGCAAAATGTCAAGATTTGCACAAAAACATAAAGATAAAACTCTAAATTGTCTATTTAGACACTTCATCAGCAAAATAAATGGATATGGGGGTTAGTTAAACTTTAATTTTTCAATGTATATTTACTGAATTTCTTTGCGTGATTTTGTTGTGGACTATGTCCATCATTAAATCAAAGTCTAAACTTACAGTTTTTAGACCAGGGAGTTTTGTTTAATCTAAAACTTGATCAGATTTAGAAGTGTATCCTTAGTGTTTTCTTCAAGTCTTACTGGGAAGACACAGGTGAGAGGTGGAAAATGTATGGACCAGCAAATCTGCAGCTCCAATTTGTCTTTTCTTCTGGGTTAATATCACAGCCCAGATTAAGAGGATAAATACGACTCTCCATCTCTCACTTCTTCCTGTGAACGTCGTTACTTGTTCTTTAGGCAGAGTCTGCCCCCAAAAACAGATAGTGCAGTTCCTGTTTCTTTATCTCAGAGCCATGTTGTCAGACATCACACTCAGCTGCAAAACCAAAAGCTTTGACCATGAGTTTCTCAGAATTGTTCCCATTTTGTTGCCACAGATCTTAGTACATTTTAAAAAGATTTTACGACAGCCCAATACAAATTGTCACATAGTTTGGAAGTTGAAAAAAATTAATTCACATGGTTTTTGATTTTGTTTTTAAAATAAAAAATATATATATAAAAATCTAAAAGGTTACCATTGCTTTAGAGATTAATCTCCAAGTCTTTGATAATCCTAAAAATATATATATTTTCAATCAACTGCCTCCATAAGTGACCCTATAGTAAACAGTTATTTAACCTCAGTATTAAAAAAAATGTTCTATGACGGCCTCAGAGGTTTGTTAGAGAGTGTTAGTGAACAAGTATTACAAAACCTAAGCATGGTGGATGCCCTACCTTGCAAAGAACAATAGGTCTTAATGTATGCTTTTTTATGTGGAAATCTGATAGAGACACAGCAAAAGACAAGCAGCAGGTATTTACATAGAAGGTGATTCAAAGTATCAACTCTTAAAAATCATTTCTCCCTCTAATTTACAATTATGTTTTACCTTGTGTTTGTGTTGGCCCACCTAAAATTTTAGAATAGAATAGAATAGAAATATACGTTTTTGTCCGATAATTGGGACACTTCTGTGCAGAACATTCCAGTTTGTGGTTCTATCAAGACAAATTGTAGAAAAGTTCAGCGGGTATAGACTTTTGCAAAACATTGCACCTCTTGAGCATTATCTAACATTCAAGAGAGATGGGCTGTGATTTATTTCTACTAATCTTCCGCTCTCTGCTCTCCTTTCATTAATTTTATTCCTGTAAACACTTGAATCAGTCACCTCAAGTGCTTAGATTCACATACTGATTATGACTAATACAGACAGCAATGTGTCAGGTTGCAATAAATGCATCACTAGGTTGCTTGAAAAGAATTTTAAAAATGACTTTGCTAATTAAAACCGGTCAGAGAGCCTTCATTGTCATGTTGTTGATCTTGTACAGGCACAAGAGGATCACTGTAATAGTAAAGTCAATTACTGTAGCTTCTAGGACCATGTTAGTGACCCCTGAATATCTCAGCATTCTACAGAGTTTGCTGTCATGTGCATTATTAAATTCTCCAACAATAGTGGAAATTCATAATTAATAGAAGCATAGGCTTCCACTTCCAATGGAGATAAAGCGAGAAGAATGGAGAGATAAAGAAAAAAGGAGAAAGAAAGAGGGCAACACTCTTATCAAAGCCCTTTATAAGAGGGTAAAATTAAAATATATGGTCTTTACTGCTCAACATTTACAAATAACCACACATTCCTAACAAATTATATAAAAGGATCCCTGAGAAAGTGTCATTGAAAACACAAAAAACAATTTTCTGAGAAAATTACATCCTAAAAACAGTAGTTATAAAACTTTCACATTGGAAACCAAACCACTTTCACAGACTACATTGAAGTCTATTGATGAAGTTAATGATGATACATTAATTTATTATAAGACCAAATCAATGCTAATGCTTGCCCATCCTCACAGCCTAACTGTATACTTCCAGTAATTATGTAGCTTGTTTCCACAGAAAAATGTAAT
Organism: Alfaro cultratus; assembly: GCA_903066825.1. NCBI lineage: Eukaryota > Metazoa > Chordata > Actinopteri > Cyprinodontiformes > Poeciliidae > Alfaro > Alfaro cultratus. The sequence continues at coordinate 41,017 of CAEFZX010009511.1, read as the reverse complement.
GCTCACATACACACACAGGGCACACACACCCCCACTTAATGCAAGCAAATCTAATGCTGCAGAGTGCTGCAGAAAACAAAGTCCCTCCCCTTGATGTTATGGCTCGTTTATACAGAGTAGTCAGTGAATAGGAGGGAGTGAGAGAGTAGAGAAGAGTGGTGATGTACCAGCTCTGGGTTTCTTACAGAGATTTTGAATTTGATGCAGAAGATTGAACAGTCAGTGTGCCTTCATGGGCTCTAAATGTGGCAAGACTAAAGTTACATCTGCCTCAGCTGAACTACATGTTTACTGGAAGATGTTTTTGCTGAAGGAGAACACAAAAAGAAGAAAAGGAACTAATTCACATTTTATTACAATCTGAGCAAAGACAAATTAGGTATTCAACGACAAAAAAAGATGTCGTCTCCAGGTGTCAAGCCAAGGGAGCATATGGATGTGGCATACATCTCCATTGAGATAGCCATTTCTGTGGCCTCTGTCCTAGGGAATGTATTAATTGTGCTTGTGGTGTATGTGAACCAGGCTCTCCGTGACACCACCTTTAGCTTTATTGCATCTCTGGCTGTGGCTGACATCGCTGTTGGAAGTTTGGTTATCCCTCTGGCCATTGTCATCAGTCTGGGATTCAGGACTCAGTTCTACACCTGCCTCATCCTCTCCAGCCTGGTGCTGATCATAACTCAGAGCTCCATTCTGTCCCTCCTGGCTATAGCTGTCGACCGATATCTGCGCATAAAAATTCCCACAAGGTAAGAAAAAGTTTTAATTCCACATATCTATATTTCAAGCATACATGTTTCTGTTTTTCCCCTGCATTTCAAATTAAGATTGAACACAATTAAAAAGAGAGTGATAGCGTAGATTACTCATGTTGTGATGTAAGAGACCAAAACCGCTTTCAAAATGAATAATTGAATATGACTAATGGAACAAAGCAGGAAATGAATAAAAAAAATATTCTACTCTAGAGTAGTTTTCTAAACTTTTACTTTTACCACTTGATTTGAAATGTCTTTTAAATTAAAGCAAGTAAATATTCTGGGGTTTTTTTCTTTACTGTCACTGAACTTTCTCAAACATTTCTCATTTACAAAGACCTAAGTTTCTTTTTTTGTTAAAGAGAGACAGAGAGGAATACTCACTGAGTGTGTCAATCCCACATACAGTCCAGTCACATCAGTGCCAAGATTTATACAAATCAGAGGGCTGGACATTAAACCTTTTAAGCAAATGAAAATATTGTCTGCCTAAATTATTGACAAAGGCAGTTTGTTTAGGTAGCTGGCATGTGTCCACACTAACATTTGCCTATCAGCTGAATCCTGAAGTCAAAGGCTGACACTTAAAAATATGCTTCTGAGAAATAACAGGCTGGCCTTGGTTCAAGAAAATGCCATCAAAGTTGTCTGCGAGTGCATTTAGGTTATTGGAGAAAACTCTAATTTGTCTTCTGATTGTGCTGCCCAGGTACGGCGACATAGTGACCCAGGGGAGGGCGTACGTGGCAGTTTGTATGTGTTGGATCCTCTCCATCCTCAGTGGATTGGTTCCATTAATTGGCTGGAACAACCTGCACCATGGGAACTTCAGTAACTCCAAAGAGATAGTTTGTGAATTTAAAACTGTTATTCGGATGGACTACATGGTGTACTTTAATTTCTTCGTCTGTGTGGTGGTGCCATTGGTCTTGATGATCATTCTGTATGGGGAAATCTTCAGAGTGATCCGGCAGCAGCTCAACCGCCGTGCTGAGGCCACTTGTGACGGAGAAAAGTACTACCGAAAGGAGCTGAGGCTGGCCAAGTCGCTGGTCTTGGTGGTTTTTCTTTTTATAGTGTGCTGGATGCCAATACATATCATAAATTGCATCGACTTTTTTTGCTCAAACTATGACATACCCAAGTTTGCTGTGTATATAGGAATTTTTATGTCTCATGTAAACTCAGCACTCAACCCAATGGTTTATGCATTCAGAATGAAACGGTTCCGTCTTACTCTGATCCGAATAATTCGCCGCTGCATGTTATGTAACCCAATGGTGCCCACCCGATGCCCTGCTAGCACAATAGAAGGGAGTGAAAATATAGCTGTGAACCTATAGCATATATTGAAAAACTTTATTTTATAATGCATAGTCCCAGGGGGACTAAAAATGCTATAAATATTCAAAAATGAAAAAAGTGTGACTGATCCTGTTTCTTTAACATATAAATCTTTTTCTTTGTGATTTCAGTATACATGGTCTTAGGAACTGTTAAACACTATTTGAGTTTTACTTAGACATGCAGGCAACTATTGATTTAAAAAACATTTTACATTAAATGTAAAAAATGTGTGTTAAATTCCATCCATCCATTGCTTACCCTACTTATCTTTGCAAAGGTCATGAGGGTGATGGTTGGGGTGGAGATGATCTCCAGTAATCATAAGGCAAGAGGCAAGGTACAGCTTGAACAGGGCACCACTCCATCACAAAGACATACATTAAAAATCAACCTTGCACACACACACACACATCTGAGGACAACTTAGAGTCCAGTTAACATGACAGTTATGACTTTGGACTATGGGAGTAATTGAAAAGAATCTACACATGGAAGAACATGCAAACTTCAGATCCCTAGCCACAATTTTTTACCCAGGCAGCCATGTATTAAATCCTTTTTTGTAAAAGACAATTCACAAGACAATAAGGCTGCAATATATAATACCACAAGTCTGTAAGGATATCAGAAAGTTTTTGTGCATCAGAAAAAGCATCTTATAAATAGTGCATATGAACGGGAAATATACAGATTTTATTGTCTGTGCCACAGAAGCCATATAGAGAGGCTTCTGTGTTAAAAAGCATCCTCCTATTATCAAGTGTGTATGCCATTTTCAGCCTAATGCCTTTTTTCTTATAATGTGAATGCTATGATATGTGCTTCAGATTTAAAATTGCTTTTTTTTTTTTCTGGCTGTGTTAGTTCTAATTACAGTTATTTATGGGAACGTATGTTATATTCATTTATTGCCTTTTCTCTTCTTAATTTAAAGTTAAAATGTTGGATAGACTGCTCATAATATTTCTATTTAGGTTTCCCTGATATAACTGAAAAAATGTGATGATATGCTGTGTGAAGTAGTTGACTGTGGTAACCAAATTGTAAGACAACATGCACAAATACTATTGCAATAGATTAAAAAAAAAAAAAAACAGTCAGTTTAGGACTATTTGCTCCCAAACATTGAAGTTAGCACCCCTCTATGTGGAAGACCAAGTTGGGGATTACTTTTTTGTTTTTGTTTTTTTCCAAAAAATCAATTTGCCAAAGTCGTTGACAAAAGCCACTGTTATTAGAGGTTAAGTGCACAAAAGGGCAACAGACCCATGGCTGGCTGGAGATGTTATGGACAAATTTAACATAAATGTTTTAGCAGACATTAAGTATTCAAATGTCAACTGCATTTTCCTTCCACAGACTTGCCTGTCTTATGAATATTGGCAGGATATCTCTTTTTTCATATTAACCAATACTAAATTTGTCTATGTGTTTGCTAAATGACCAAAATTACTGAAACAGTCATAACCCTGTGAATCATTTACTTTCATTTCAAGCAATAATGGGTGTAATAAAAATGTTCTTTTCAAATTCCTCACCTTTTTCTTTGTTTTCGTTTAAGTCATGATTATCTTTGTTTTCATGGTGTCTTCATGTCAGTGTTAATCTATTAACATTTCAACCGGCTAATGTGAGTCACAAGACTCTTCCACTCTGACTTTATTGGTCACAATTTAAAAAGTTTGGAACTGGGTCAAAACTTCAGAACTGACCAAAAGAAGATTTTATTGTCAAGAAAACATAAAAACATATCAAAGGCTAATATTTTGTCATGAGAGGTTAAGTGTCGTTGTTACTCTGTGTAACCTTTTTTAAAATTATATCACTGTTCAATATGCATAGGAATTAAATTACCCTGCTAAGACCGCACAATAACAGGCTGCTTTCCATGGAACAGAACTATGACAAAGACAAGCAATTTAGTGCCAAGTCTTTACCACAGAATGCAGGGCTCGGTTCAGCTAATTCAGCTTCTCTGGGCCATATATTAAAAGATGTTGCAGAGAGGTGAAAAGCATTGGACCATCTGAATCAATTACCCAAAGAGCATTAAGCTGATTTATTCCAACTATAAACTCAAAGCTTCTGCAGTAGGTCTGCTTTGTCATCAGTTTGACGTCTGCCTAGTTTCCATAGCAGTGTTGTGAAATAAAATATGTGAATTTCTTGCAAAATTTTATGCAATTTGTCTTTCAGATTCTGTGTGTGGTAAATACTAACATTTACAGTAATAAAAAGATTTCTGCTCTATAACGATATTTACTTTTTTGAAGTGTTATGGAAGAAAATGTTAACACTGTGCCTCTCTGTTTCTGTCTGTCTCTTTGTCATGAACTCATTAATACGTATATTACCATCTGTCAGCTTCCCCTCCTTGCTGAGGGATTTCAAACTGCTGAGCATGGTTAAATCCTTAGCCCTTGTCTTAGTAACAGAGATACCACATAACCAAGTTGGCATTACTGGCTTCATGAGCTGTTTCTGTTTTCTATGGCCTAACAAATCCTTAAGAAACAGAAGCATGGTCTAAAAGAGAAGCAAAGAAGATAAATGTCTCAATTTCTGATGTACTTCTTCAGTATTTCTCAAATCTAAAATATAAATCTTCTTCAAGGTAGGACGCTTCATACTTATAAAACTAAAGTTTTTGATGTTTTTTTCTCCAGTTTACTCTGGCATCTTGTTTTCCTTTATGTCCTCAAGCTTCTGAAAGAAGTTTACATTTGGAACTGCAAAATGGCAAATACTGATGAAATGAACGGCAGCCAGGATCCGGAGGCTCCGGAGGAAGACCTGGATGATGAACAGCAAGCTTTGCTGCATTTCAGTAAACATGGAGAAAGTCGGCGTGCGCAACCATGGGAGCAATGGACCTTCAGAGAAAAGGCAAACTATTATATGGATCGTATCTTCCTGGTCTTTTTAATCATCTTTGTGATGGTTATGCTAATTGAATGTTTGTATAAAATTTGGTATGTGTCAAATGGGAAGAAGATAGCAGAGTTTGTGTCAGACTCTGTTGTGTTTCTGATCGACTGGCTCTTCACTCAGGAGAGACAGGAGGAGTTGGTTGAATTGTAGGTTGTGAAAAAAGGTGTTCACACCATTCCTTTTACACTTTTTGTATTTCATGTGATATTTATGTAACAGTGAAAACTGTTACATAAACAGTTTCTACAGGAACTACACTGCAATCTAGCTCCTGTAGACTGTAGTCAGTCTACAGGAACTACAGCTACATAATAAAACAAATATTTTGCAACTTTGTGTATGGCTTTAACTGACTTGTGTGCACTGGCCTCTCTCTGCATTGTCAAAACAATCTGATCCCAGCAAATTGCTAAAAAGTTGAAGTAATGCTTGAAAATAGGATTTAACGGGACAATTTAACAAATTAGATTATGTAGAAATACAATATTTAAAATGAGCAGGGTTGAATGCCCTGTGGAAGACTGGTTCTGCAGTTGCACTAGAAAAATGAGAACAAGTTGCTGTTTTTTGTTTTAGCTTTTACTTTAATATGTATCGAATTTTACGGCGAAAAAAATGAAACGGTTGAATATATTTGCGAGATTACTATGTTTTTACATATTTAATCCTAAATTAAATAAAAAATAAAGTTAAAACAAATCTGTAATCAGAATAGATTTTTTATTTGAAGAACAAAAAATACCCCCAAAACTTTATATGTTGTAAACAAAGAAGGGAGCAGAGCTTAGTAGGTTTTGACGTAATTTGTTTGGCATACAAACCAGCCAATGAGAATGCCATATCCAGTCCTTTTCAACTTCCGGGACCACCTCCCAACCTCTTCCGGATTGCTTAGCGTGACCGGCGTTTCGTGTCTATTTAGACTTAAAAGTAAGTCAAAATTTGCACCTTTTATACCATGTTGTGTAGACCACTTTCTGTATTATCCTATATTAATAAAGCACACACTTATATTTTGTGCTTAAATCGTGATGAACGCGTCTATGTGTCTTGCTACGCAGTTAGAAGTAGAAAGTAGTTGGAAAACATGGCCACATGCCGTTTGCTGCCTGTGCTAGCTGTGATATATACTATAAATGGCGCGGTGTAACTGACAAATAACGTAGATAGGTAGGCTGAGGCTGTATAAAACAAAATCCAACAATGTGACCGTTTATTTGGTCACGTGTGATATCAGTTGACTCTTTTTGAGTACATCAAAAACAAAAGCTAAAATTAGCATCACTAAAATGAAATCCTCTTCCTCGTGTTTACGTGATTAATTCTGTACTAGACTCAGACGCTGTGTGCATTTTTAAGAGGCTTAAGGCCTCACGTTTAAGCTCTGAAAACTTATTTTTCTCCCTTAACCTAAATGTGCCAATTATACTGTATTCAGGTTTTAAACAATACAAGGGACACTGGTCATTTTGCCTTTTCGTAACTGCTTGTTAGGTTGTTCCTTCCTGAACGTTTTTAGGTAAGAAATTGAGCAATTAGTCAAATCTGAGCAAAGTTGTATACAATTTTAAAGATAAATACAAAAACTAATGACACACCTTACTTGTGTATGTGGGTTAAAAGTTTTAGCATTTCAAAATACTTAATTCTTGATAGGTAGAAAGTGGTTTATTTAGATGTACGAAGCAGTTTAGGAACATTCTAACTGGGGACACAAGTACAAAACAGAGGTACAAAGAGGCTAGCTTAACTAGAGCACAAAATAACCGTTTTCTGACTAATTGCCAACATAATGCTAATTAAGTAGAAAATGATGTCACCAATGTGACTTAAGTTTCTTGCTGATTTGCCAAGCACAACAAAGTTGTTGGGATTCATTTTTAATTTGATATAAAGCTAAAATATTCTCATTCTGTTAGTATAACATTTGCCTCTGCATAAATCTTTGGTATGATTTAATTTTATTTTTTTAAGTTTGACAGGTGCAATTTTTGAAATTCTGCAGCTTTAAATTGCACTACTTGCAAACCAACATTGTTTTACATGTGTTGGGATTCTTTTAATTTTAAATGAATCTCATAAGTTCTAAAACATTATTTCTTGTGATGTTTGAGCTTGCATGCCTTATGGATAACTTGACACAGCTTGCTCATTCGCCATGTTATTTCCAGAATGCGTTACGTGGCCGCTTACCTGCTCGCTGTTCTCGGTGGGAACACCAACCCCTCCGCAAAAGACATCAAGGAGATCCTGAGCAGCGTGGGAATTGAGGCCGATGATGAACGCTTGAATAAAGTATGTAATATAATGATTGTGAAGTTCTGTTTGTAGACGCCATGTAGTAAAAATCTTACTCATTTATCAGGTAATTAGTGAACTGAATGGAAAAGACATCAACGAAGTCATGAATTCAGGTAAGGACTCTATATTGTACTGTATTTTACGTACTGTAGAGCACAACTCACTATAAGTTGCACCCACAAAGTAAAAAACAAAACAAAACTGGAACTGTACATATATGCCGCACCGGGCTAAAAGCCGCTGGTATCGCCGCCGCTCTCAGTTTTACTTAATAAGTCTGCTATTAAGGACGTACAGTGGCTATCAATATGTTCTGCCAGATCGATAGCCTTCAACTTAAAAGCAGCATCATATGAACTTCATCGTGTTGTTTCCATGAAGATGGGGTATGAGTTTGAAAACATTTCTCTGTTGAAAACAAGCATATGCTTGTTCTAAATTAAAATCACCACTTTTGTATGTGGAAAAATCCACAGAAAAGCTGACCGGGCTATAAGCCGCATGGTTCAAAGCGTGGGAAAAAAGTAGCGGCTTGTAGTCTGAAAAATACGGTACATAACTTTACAGTTTATGCTACAGATGAAAGTTTACTAACCTTTTTGTCTTTCTATTTCTAGGCCTCTCCAAGTTAGCCTCTGTACCAGCAGGTGGTGCTGTAGCAGCACCAGCGGCAGCTGCTGGTAGTGGGGCTGCTGGAACGGGGGCTGCACCTCCTGCTGGTATGTCTATGCCTTTGTACACAAGTAAACATAAAGCTACATATAAAATAGTTTGTAAATGTAAGGTACACTCAGGTTTTTTAGTGTTTTCTGCGACATCTGCATAGTTTTACCTACATTGAACTGCTGGTTTTACTTTCTTTTCCAGTGGAAGAGAAAAAAGAAGAGAAGAAAGAGGAATCTGAAGAGTCAGACGAAGACATGGGCTTCGGACTCTTTGATTAATCATCCTTCTCAGTGTATAAAAAGCAATAAAAATGTAAAAGGTTTACACAGATATCTGACTATTTGTCTTTGTGTTTTAAATATATATATATTTTTAGGTTTCATTTTGGCAGTTTTTCATGTCTGATTATTTGTGTAGAACAAGCATTAAGATGCCATTAAACAATCCCATCGCTGGGATTGTCTCTTCAAACATTTGGTTTTGTTTGAAGAGACAAAACCAAATGTCCAAACACAAGGTCAACATATATAAATATACATATTTATTCTATATGCATCAACATGAAACAAAAATTTGTGAACCTTTGACTTACCATTGTGGCAAGATTTAATTTATGTTTCCAGTCATGTCATAACTGGAAACCCTTCAAACCAGTCCTACAACATTAAAACAGAAGTGGTTGGTTTTGTTCTCTAGTCTAAATAAAGAAAATTGTGAAATTCCCAATGCGCACAATGAGTATTTCTCACGTTAAAGGTATTATAAAGGCAAAACCATACAAACTAAAGTATGGTTTCATAAGAGTTCACATATTGTACAGGGCTTGAGGTCTGACTGAATCAAAGTAATAACTAAATAATCCTATGTTAAAACTACTGTTTGCAACCAGAAACCATGTTTTTTTCTTTGGTGTAGCTGTAGCATGTGAGTCAACATCATCTTGACAATTCATCTTTGAGAACTGATCACACAATCGGCATAATCTTGATTGAGCAAGTAGTTAACTTGTCACTGAACATGTCACTTGAGCAATATTCAAAATTTTGCTTTCACCTTCCAATTTTTATGTTTGTGTATTACCCAATTGATGATAAAATTATTATTAATGTGGAAATATTTTTCGAAGCCCAGATTTTTAAGTCAAATTATAACTGAGCTTTGCTTTACATTTAGTATTTTATTGTGATTCTTGCCATACTTAAATGAACTATGCTCCTTGTATGAGGAGATAACATGATCTCCACTTGTCTGCGCCATTTTCTCTGATGTATGCAGGTTCCTCTGTTGATTGGCAGTGCACTTAATGTAGTAGTTTTCCCCTGAGTGATCATTATTTCTGGTAGGTTAAGCACAGTCTCATGCTGCAGCAGAGAGAACATCATGCTCACTTTAGTCATAAAAGCTGACATACCATCTTGTAATTACAAATTACCATGTAGTCTTGTGACCTGTTACTGGTTATCTATAAATGAACTTATCTATACACCTGTCGGACTCCTGACCCCAGTTTGATCCAAGTTTGAGTTGTGAAAGTAGATAAAATCCATTCTAATGTAAATAAAAACTAATCCAATGAGTTTACTCTTTCCTGGAAACAAGTCCAAGCAGCTCTTTATCCTCCAGGTGTATCAGCAGTTTGACTCATTCAGATAAACTTCACCCTCCCCACACGAAGGAGGAGCAGTACAACCCACGCAATGCTTTTCTTCACTTATGAGAACTAGGTCTTTAATTTTGACAAACTGTACTTCATTTCTAGTTTGTTTCCTGCTTACATGTCAGTGAATGAAAGAGCTACCAACCATGTTAAGCATAGATATGTTTATTAAAAAATAAAACTCATTTCAGTATTTTAACAAGATCAGAGTTAACATTATGAATGCCAGCATTCATAACAAAAAGTCACAGTTTTGATACACACAATACATATTTAACAAGAGCTCAAAGTTAGCTGTACACAAGAAAATATTGCACTGTTTTTTATTATTGTTACAAATCAACAAATTTTCAAATATGGCAAAAAGCCTTGCATTGTAGTGTCTCTCAGAGAAGCACCTAAATATGAATCTAACAAAATGCTATCACAGTTCAGTACTTTTCTGTGGCTGGCTCACTAAGATTGGGTTTAGGGCCATTGGCCTGTCAAGTGACGACTTTCTGAGAAAACATCCTGCTGTGTCACATATTTACCGGTTAGTAAACTCTTTCAAGCACTTGTTAAATAACTTAAGTTTTCAGACTGTTTTCATAAAGTGGAGTTTGTGCAGATCTGTAGTCACATCTGTGGGGATGTGGATAGTTGGGCAGATCTCAGTTTCATTTGCCTCTTAGAGGAACACTGTCTACATCATCGCAGTCAGACCAGGGGTGATCTGTGCATGCCTGAAAGAAACAAGAAAATATATTAAAACAAAATTTAAAATTTTTGCATTTGTACTTTTTAGTTAGGTATCGCCTGACTTCTGCTATCAAGATATAGTGAGGTTTTAAACAGCTAAGGTTTCAAACTGGAAATGAATATCTGTCATACTTTTTCTAGGATTTAAAGTTTTACACTTTTAGCTACACCTTTACTTTGCTTGCAAAAAAGACAGATTAGATGGTTCTTTTAAAATTCCTGCTAAATTATTTAACTTGCACTAAAGTTGCATCTTAAATAAGAATATCAGATTCAGTCAAAAAGATTAATAATTTCAGTACTTCTGGACACTTTCTTGCTTAGTGGTTTTGTGTGAAATTCAGTTTTCTAAGAAATTTAATTTGGGGATTTTGTTAGGTTTAAGCATAAACCCCAAAATTAACAGGAATAAAAGACTGACATTTCTATTCATGTAAATAATGAATCTATATATTAGTTTCACTTGTTGAAATTGAACCTGAGAAATTAGCTTTTTGGTGATACACTGTTTTTGGTAGAAGTATCTGTAATTCTTGTTTTAAGTCCATTTATCAAAAAATTAATAGGTGTAACCAGCATTATTCCTTACTGTAATCAGTATGTTGTGCCAATAAGACAATAGTAAAATAGATTGTTTTGTTTCATATGATAGCTTTCTCTAATAATTTGCTTGTGTAAGCATTGTGATCCTAAGAAATGGCAGTATTTGTAACATTTTCACAATACAAATAACCTAACAGTACAATTTAGAGCTTGGCATTCCTTATGCTTGAAAACTATCAAAATTCTAGAAACTTGTCTTTAGCAAACATGGAATCCATTCTTTAGCATTCTCACCTGTCTGTATTCAAATCGGTCCTGCAGATAACGGTTCCCGAGACAAGTGATGTGACCAACGTTCTGTTTGGAAAGCCCAGCTACCCTGGCCGTAAAGTCAAGGGTGAAAGCCAATTTGACCAGTTCGGGTGCTGTAGGTAGCACAGTGGGCGGCTTGTGGGTTGGCATTGCCTCTTTCTCCAGGTAAGCATCTGCCATCTTCTGGAAGGAGGAGTAAGACATTTGCTGGAAAAAGCTGCTCAGCGTGGGGTTATCTTTCAGCTGAAGGAGATAAGGACAATAGAGCTATCAGGAGGGAAAGTATGTTTTGACCTACTTGAGATAATGCAGCAAAGACAATCCTTTTACTGTAATCCAAAGTGATTCTGTAAATGTGGTTAAGGATTACTTGAAAGCTGTTAGGCAGCTGATTCTCTGCAATATTTTCTCATTGTACTGTGTGCACTTTAAGGAGCAAGAAAATATTAAAAGTCTACTCAACAGCTTTACTAAAAAAATAAAAAGTAAAGTGCTGCATTAGAAAATACAAACAGGAAATCACTGAGTAAAAACAATGCCTGAATTGTACCTTTTTATCTTATATTTCATACAATTAATTACCTACTGTTGGCTTGTTCACTTAAAGGTTCAAAGTGATTTAATGTACAACTGTTTCAACAGGCCATATGTCACAGCAATCACATGACCTGTGGTTGGTTTTCAAACCTTTCATGACTCAACATGTACTCTGTAAAGCTCTTCCTCCTTTCTAGTCTTAGTTCCTTTTGCTGTGTTTTCAAAAACATGCCTCTAACAGACAGAGGTACAGATGGATGATTTAAAGCCTGAACTTAACTGTACTTTTTAAAATTGTTTTTTAACTTTTATATTTCAAACAATTGTTTCCTTGTCAACAATATCTTTACTGTATCTTTAGCTCTTCACCCTGGTATCCAATTATTAAAAACTACTCTAATATTTCCAACTAATACTTTTTCACTGACAATAGGAGGAAATACCCACCTTGCCATCAATGGCATCACCCTCTTGTATGGTCAATGCAACAATCCTTTTGATAAGTTCCTCTGAAAACAAACAGGAACTATTAACATATTTTCTGAACAGGTTTTATTGAACAGAATATGTTTAAATGTTAATTCTACTATGTATTCTTTTCTTCCTTTCAGTACTTCCAGTTCCAGATTTGTTTTTTTTCCCCCACTCTATTCTGTCGGCAATGAACTATTTTTAACAGATGCAAACTACGAGCAAAATAACCTATTTCTTACCATTGGACAGAATTTCCGTTTCCTCTTGTTCTTTGACCTCATGTACAATTTTTTCAAGTTCTTCTGATACTTTCTCATAGTAGGCGTATGTCGGTTCGACGCTGATCACAGCTGTTAAACAAATGTTTGGATATTAATGAGCAGTTTTTAAATGCAGTAACATGACAGTAATATGAATCTTCATTTCTGTTACAGTTACCTTCTACTCCAGTGCTATCAGTAGAGTTGACATCTTTACCAGATTTAATTGATCTCAGAGACCGCCTTTTGGACAATTTCCTTCTTAAAGACTTTTTCCTGAATGATTTCTTTTGAAAAGAGATCTGAGTTGTGGGCAGGCAGTTGGTTGATTGGCTTGAATTGTCAAACACCTCTAATGAAGTGTCTTGATCTTCTTCTTTGTCCTCATTCTTGAAAATGCCAAGAAAAGTCTTCCAAAATGAGGGTTTCTTGATCTTTTTGGTCTTTTTAGTCTTGATTTCTGGCTCCACTGATTCCTCAGGATCTTTCATGGGTTCATACATCTGGGGTTCAGCCACAGGAAGCACACTAGATTCACTGTGATTTAATTCCTCGTGCAAGTGTAGCGAAGGGTCGCTGGAGGATCGTCTATACCTTTTGGACAGGGTCACCCACTTTTCCTTCTTCCCTGCTTTCTTTGCCCCCAGACTGCCATCATTCAGGCTGAGGCTCCGCTTGACGTAAACCTCCAGGAGACGCACTGTGTCTTTATGGGGCACAGAGATTATCTGGCCATGAGCAGGCCTTTGTTTTTCTGAAGCTGTTTCCATGGTGGGTTCTGAGAGGAAGAAAAGAAAAGCTTACCATGTTTTATCAGATTTAAATATCTTAGTTGAAAATCACATGAACTTTCCAATTTATTTATACTGTTAAATAATATTATTTTTTTACTCATTTTTAACACTTAAAAAAAATCTTATATTGCCTTTATTGATGAAGAATAATACAGTAATTAATGTTTGAATGTCGCTCTCTCCGTTCATGATCATGATTCCTTAGGGCCAGTTTCAATAAACATCATAAAATATTAAGTTGATAAAACAAAAATGCATAATGTCTTGATCTAATTTCTGAAGCAACACATAGGATCTTAAGACAATTACAGTTCACGCAGTGTTTTATTTATTTATTTATTTTTTCTACTGTTCTAAACAGTCTTTAAAACGCAGATGAAACAGGAAAGTGTAATTAAGTTGTCTTAGATAATGCGGTTATTACTGCGAAACAAATAGAGACGCGTTTTTAAATACTGTTTAAAAGTCAAAGAAGGAAGAAAAACAAAACGTGTTAATGATCAAGTTACTCTGTCAGTAAACTCACCTTTACCCGTTGAAATCGTTTAATTATCCCTATGAAATATTCAGATCGCGGGTTTTGAAGGTACTCGCTGTAGACAGGCTTGTGTCTTATAAAGAGACTAATTTACCTGCTTACTGAGGGCTGGAGACCCTCCCACTGCGGATTTCACCTGAACACCTGAGATAAGGTAATGCGACACTAGGGGATTTTGCGCTGTCCGCCTAGTATGTGTTCCGGGATTACGTAGACGTCGGTCTCAGACCTTGTTTATGGTTTCTCTTTAGCTGCGCAGTGTAATAATCGGCCACGTTTAATAGGAAGTCAAAGCAACGTGTTTCCTGTAAAAGGATGGCCTGTCTAAAGAAAAACTAAGAATAGCAATAAAGCAATAAATGTTGCTTAAAGAGCTTTTTTATGGAAGTAAATATGTGCCATCAGGATTTGAATAAAAAAATGTCTCTGAAATTTGAATGTTGTATATTTAGTGCTTACTTTTTCAGTGTTGCACATATTTACTTCCATACTTTTTCTGTGCAGGTGTCGATGTAACTGCACAATAGCCATGTTGAAGTTTAAGATTGGGGTTGTTTTGCAGTCTTCCAAATTTTCTATTTGAAATTTTGACTTCATCGTAATATTCTGCCCATTATCTAAATTTGAAACTTTTAAATGGTGACTTCTGAATAGAAACAGGACTCATAGAGGAACTGTATTCCTCAGCCAAACATGCAGTGCTTGAAGACAGAAACGTTTATTTTCATTTTCTTTGTTATCTTTTGGACTCAACACAAACACTACAAGAGTATTCATCCTGTTCTGCTGCTGCTTTTTAAAATCTCTGTGTAGTGGTGCTGGCATTTTAACTTTGCTAAGGTATGGGAGTCATTATACACCTCACCGCTTTGGCATATGCAATTCATCTATTTTAATCAAATTCCCTCCCTCAAAGCTGTGTACTTGGCTTAAGTTGCAAAATACAGCCGCATGTAAGAACACGGCATGGAGTTCAGGGAAATTTGGCTTCAATAAAATTCATGGAAGAGGTTGGGGAAACTAGAACGGCCAGATTTCAGGATCGAAGATGTTCGATGATCAATTTCAGGCCAACCTCTGGCTAATGTCAGAGGGAAGAAGTACAAAAAAACATCTCATCTCAGGCAGTCAGAAAGACAGATTTTATGTATATAGGTTAAAGTATATTATCTCAGGCTACATGCAAAGTTTTTTACAAAATGCAAATCACTACATTATTTATTATTCAGAGGAGCATTTATTAATTTTGAAAACATGAACAGGTAGTATTTGTACAAAACTTCTAAAGACAAACCTGTCTCCATTTATGTTTATTTTACCATATATCTATCATTCATTCATTCATTGTTCATTGAAGTTTGAACACCTGGAAATCTTAAGGAGTTCATTATGTGTAAATTTGTCAAGTTGCTCTTCTACCATTTCTAATATTACCAGCTTTGCCTCTTGTGATGTCAGCAACCCAAATAAAAACAAAGCTGAATCACCTGTTTTAGTATAATTTTTTTTCACAATATATGTTGCAAAATTCTGCTGTTGAGATCCATCTCTTATTTCCCAGCAGTTTTACTGTTTGTTCATTTGTAAGTGAAATATAATATAAGTTTCAAAAACCACATATGGAAAAATGTTTTTTATTTATTATTTTTTTTTCATTTTATAGCAGTCTACTTCAGTCTTGACCACTGACTTTTATACTTGACCCAATCAAAGATGACAGAAAGCTTTGAGTTTTTATAAATATAGTTAATTAACCCTCACTGATTTGTGAGTGTTGTAGGATAAATGATCTGTAATCAAAGAAAGAACATCTCAATCAAGATTTAACTTGTTTAGAGGAACATTGGTTTTCAAGCATGACCTGCCTATATGTACATTAATATATACAATCAAAGTTTTGTGGTGATGATTCAGCTCAATTTTGACTTTTGTAATCTTTGAAACTGCTATTAAAGATTAAACCCAGTTCATCTTTTAACTGCAATTGGTTACAATTGCAGCTAGATTATTGCAGAAAAAAATTAGCTGCAGTTTTTAGCGTACTTAGTTTCAGTAATAAAAACCGTTATCATTATCAACATACCAATAAACTGAATCTACTCTGACATAACCTCAGACACTTCCTGTAGTAACAACTTGCCCTCGTCACCTCTATGTGACCGGAAATAGTTTCTTACGACGCCAATAGGGACGTCTTGGTTTTCCCAAAAGAGGTTGGTTACAAATTAAAAGACTTGCCCGGTTTTCATTCAAATAATGTTTACTTCTAGTTTATCTTTCTGTCCGTCAGCTTCAGTGACACATCACTATAAATAATGTCTTATCCTGATTGCTAAGCTTTAAATCCATAGAAACCATAGACAAAAGTTTTCTATCATATGGACTGTTTGCAGCCAAGAATAGTTTTGACCTTATTTCACTAGCTTGCTTTTAATTCATAAGCTGATGTTAAACCTAACATATTCCAAGTATTTCTAATATTTTGCGCATTTTTTAATTAAGTTGAAATAAATGAGAGAGTTCAAGTTACAAAATAAAAAATTAAAGACAGGATTGTTTTGTAGTACCCCCAAACCTCCACGTGGTGTCACACTTACCAATGAAATTTAAGTTCTATACTCTGTCAAGATGTAAACACTCATAAGTCACTTTTATCAGGTGCACCTGGTTAGCACTGGGCTGGAGCCCCTTTTTGAACTGACTTGATCTGGTGACTAACGAAGCCACTAGAGGGCAGTGAACATGTTGTCTTGAAAATGGGTGCATTGTATCCATAAAGGGTTGGACATTGTAAAAAAAAAAACAATACCTGTTCCCTTTGTTTCAATTTTTGTACTTAATTTAAACAAAGAGCAAGAGTAATACAAAAATAATCTCCTTACCATTACATTAAGATTGTTTTTTAAGAACCAAACATATTTGATGCTGAGATTTAAAAGATGAACCTACAGAAGAGTACATAAATTGTGCCTTGGCTGCAGCATATTCAGCAGCATATTTTAAGCATTAATTTCTAGTCAAAGTTATTCTTCCTGATTAAAACACTTGTTCCATACAGTGTTTTAATTAATGAGGTGTATAGATAAATATCAAAGTCAGTTAATTGCATCAGTTCTAGTAAGACTCGCTCTCCAGGTCGATTTACCCAGACTTATCTTAGTGTAAAATTTATGACTGGATTCCTTTTCTCAGTCCTACTCATTAGACTTTCTGAATTTTCCAGTTTGTTGTCATGGAAAGCAGCCTGGGGTCATCCAAATTCAATGCTCCTTTTACTGTCTGGCCCTTGGTGATACTTTAGTTCACCTTCTTCATTTTGCATGGGTGTTAAGCTTTACAAATGTGAGACTCACGTTTCGTCCCACAAGGATTGGTCATTGACCTCTGGAGCTTGCAGCAGAACAGCAGAGCAGTCACTGTGCATTTACCTGTCATAAATCTTTATCTCTTTGAGTCATTACTTCTTCTCTGTGTATCCTGGGGCTCCTCTCTCCAATCATAAAATGATTTGTGCTGCATAAGGCAACTCACAATTCATATAGAAACAGACTCAAGAAAATACAACAGCATTATTTATGTCTACTAAATAAATCTGTTTTATAGAAGCAATATTGCTGAAAGTACTATTTAAATAACGTTCTTCAACATTCACTGTATTCTCATTCTGCGTATAGTGAAAGGTGGTAAGCAAAAATTCCAGAAAATTCAAAATGATTTAGCTTCATAAAATAAACACTTAACATGTTTTTAGAAGTAGTTGTTCTTTCAAAACTTTGTGTCACATGAATATCTTTATACTACCTAAAGAATCTGTTACTGTTGTCACGTGTTTGTCTGGGAATTACTTTGCAAGTCATTGTTTGTCAATCACAAAGATACTTGCAAAAAAGATATGATAAAGTTGATATGCTTGGTTTCTACAGCACTTTTTCTATTTTTTCCTGAGATTTCCAGAAGTGTTAAACCAAACATTCTTTTTTACTTTTGGTTTAAACGGGTCAAACTTTAAACACACTTCTAAAGGTCTCTTGGGGATTTTCTTAAGTTCAAATTCTATGTGTTTTCCAAAAACTGTTTCTGAATCAGTAGTTAAACAACAACTATTCCCCTCACTCTTTTGCAGTTTGTATAGGGACTAGGCAAATGTATTCAGATTCCTCGAACATTTTCACATTTTGCCATTTAACAACCATATACCTCTAAGTATTTTGTTGTGATTTTATGTGACAAGCCAATATAGTGGAGTGCATTATTGTGACTAAGAAACAAAATGATACATGATTTTTCTCATGTAAAATGTATCAGGTATATTTGCATTTAGTTCCCCTGAGTAAACAGGTTATTTCTGGAGGCAAATTACAGTATTTGTCTTAGGTATGTCAAAAAGTCTGAAATTGTTCAAGGAGCATAGTAGCTTTTTCAAACCAATGTACTTTGTGCTTTGAAGAACATTCTTTGCATTTTCATTTGTAACCTCTGCTGTATTCTTATTTTACGCTTCCAAATAAAGCAAACATGTAAGTAAATAAAACAATATGGTATAAAGAAATTGATCAAAACTTTCACATGGAATTCAATTTTTTGGGATGAAGAAAAGGTATTTTTTATAGCATCTTTTGATCCTTTCACAAAATACTGCATTGAAAAACAAGGTACAGGCAGAATTTTCTGTGAAGCACTAAAAGGCCAGACCCTCACTTTATACAAAACAGTGTCTTTATTTGCTCATTCATCATCTTCTATTATGCTGACAGAACATTGAGTTTCCTATCTCCATTAGCAAAATTATTGGATTCCTTTTCAATTCATAATGTCTTGTAGTTAATGAACAGGCTATAAAAATTTAAATGCAAAGTCATAGTGTGGGATCCATACCTTAAGTAATACTGTATGTTAACAAAGTTGAGCTATAATCAATAGCCATATTCCCTGGTGTTGCACACTTTTCTCCAAAGCATTCTCACGTCTGTGTACTTTGCTTTAAATCCAGATGAGTTGCAGTTTCTCAAAGGAACTGAAGAACTTTAAGCGATTTGATTTGAACACAATCTGCTGAGTTCCAGGTGACTTTACTCTCTGGAGGCAGCAAACTACTGTACACAGGCTGCTGTCTGTGCAGCTCTGAGAATTGAATTAACGTGTCTGCTGACAGTACAGTAACCCAATCCACGGATATGAGACTCACTGTCTGAGCTTTTGCGTGAGACTCGTCCATTGTTTCATTTAGAGCAGAGGGACGCGGCTTGTCACCAGCTCGGAGAGTCAGAAGTAAAGAGCACTCATGCTACAAAGGTATTTTTAGTTCTACGAAGATTTCCACTACACTGGTGTGTCACAAAGACTGGACCGGTTGGTCTTTGAATCACTTTCGTGGGGTGAATTTTTTATCAAAGGCGGGCTGGATTTGATATCTTCATGGAACTTCTCATGAATTATAAATGAAGCCTCACTTTAGCTTCGACCTTGCCTGAGCCATCTGTCTTTTTAAATGCTAAAATGCTAACAGAAGGTATCCGTGGGATATCAATGAGCGATCAGAAATCAGAAGAGTGGCATGCTGACCGGAGTGATAAGTTGCCAAGTTGAAAAGACTCAAAAACACAGCATGACAAACAGAAAAACAAAAACCTTTAAGGCAGAAATTGGCTCAGAAAAACAAAATCCAGAAGAGCAATATAAATTTGGTACAGTTTAAAGTTACTGACTAGGAATGTTTTGTTTATATATGAGGGCATGGAACAATCAGCAAGTAAAACAGCCTCTGTCTTGACTCAGAGGCCAAGACAGATCATATAATAAAAGATTAATTTGCGCTGCATATTTAACTTGGTGCTTTTCTTCTGAAGTGATCCCAGTCAAAGGCATTGTTTCCCACACAACACTGTAATTTCCCCGTTTAGAACAGAGTACAGCCAACAGAACATGTGATCTAATTCTTTTTTTTTTTTTTTTTTAACATTTGTAATAAATATTATAGAGACTGTGTCAGTTTTCATCTGCATCAATTTGTAGTAATTTTTTCCGTCATCTCACCCATTTTTAGCCGGGCTCTTTTTCTTTTCTTCATGAGCTTACGGGCTTGTTAGACCTCAAACAAACATCTGCTCCTCCAGCTTGCTATTGACACAACCTATTTATATCCATACAGAAAATAAAACACACAAAAAACATGACTTTATTCTATATTGTCATATGACAAGCATCACACAATTATTTTCATCGTGATATCAGCAACGCGAACAGCCAGTGAGAAGGTGTTAATAACAAGCCAACTGAGGCGTTAATGAGAGTTCAGCCCTGAAGCCAAAAAACTGACACTTACACTTTCATTCATCACTTTTATAAATAAACATAAGGAAAATAGAAGCTCAAACTTATAAATTTGCTTAGACCTGTGTACAGTTTATCCCAGAATAAATTCTTTAAAAAATCAGCAGAGGGAAGCATGACGCAGTTTGGGTACATGTTTAATGAAAGGCACTCTTTGCTGGATAAATAAAACATAGCAAATTATGTGTACTGTACAACGTTGACACATACAGTAACAGTCCTAACATATTCAGTGCTTTGTAACATAGTAAAGTGCTACTCATGTCACCTTATTGCATTATATTTTCCTAGCAGGTACAGCTTTTTCAATGGATGAAGAACACAATGTTCTTTAAGACCCCCACATCACCATATTGCATTTCTTAGGATTACAAAGGCATTGACTGAGTTACAATTACATTCACTGACATTTCAGTACAAGCAATATTTATATGAACAAGACACTCACATTAAGTTTTCAGTGACAGAAATGTTTCATGCATAAATGGTTCCAATTCATGTTTTTCTCATGGAAATTACAAGTCATATGTTATCACAAACCCAGTTATCTCATTATCTTTGTATGTCTCTCAATCTCATGTCAAATAAATTGTTTCTTATTATAAGTTTAAAATACCATAACAAATTCAGTCTTTATATACGTACTGTATATGTGTGCATGTATCAAATGTTCAGATATGATAATGGGAATTAAGCCTCAGCTTAGCCACTATGCCATGCATTGAAGTAAGAGATAAAAAGGCAGATGAAAAAATACTTTAAAAAAAACAATTTTTTTTGTCTTTCCCCTGACCTAGTCTGGTCACATACATATATATATATATATATATATATATATATATATATATATATATATGTTTGTATATATATATATATATATATATATATTTAGAGATTTTTACCGATCTCTAAATATAAAGAAAATAACTTTATTTGGCAAAATTTTTTATACAACAATAATCAATATATAGTTTTATTTACAGTTAGAATAATTCGAAAGAAATGTAAGTGCTTGAATCATCTTATACATCATGCTTTAAAATGTTTATATAAATACCTTAATACACTGATGCCGTGGTATTTCTTACTCAGGATTATTATACTTGAGACCCCTTGGTTTGTCAACGAAACATAATCTCATTATATACCTACTATATGCAAATATTTACAATCCCTCTGTGTTTTTCTCTCCACATAATAACCTTCCCATTTTTGGTGCCTCTTCTAAATTATTTCATAACCTCTTGGGGATTTTCACTCCAGTAACCTGACGCTGCTTTGTGCTGTATTATTCTAACCTAGAATTATAATGCCCTGACCTTTTCAGAGGCGATGACCGGCGCGTAAAGCGCACATTGCCCGTGATGAATAGCAGAGTTTTTTGGAGTGGTTGATTTTAAAGACATATGACACGGTCAGTCTCCCCTCACGTCCGCTTCCTGTTGGCGTTGACAAACAGGGCTTGGATTTCTCAGCATGCCAGGCATTCTTTTCACCCTGTCTTTCCTGGAGTTTTGAAAGGCCTCTGAGCCTCCCACCCAGAATCGCCGAGCATAAAGACACACAAAGCTGCGGGGTTATTCAGTTTGTTCTAAGCTCTCTTCCCCCGTCGGCTGTTTGCCTAGTAATTCAATTCAGATGTTCAGGATCCAAAAACATGTTTGCTTGAATGAAATCCACCCCTCCACCCACTTTTGACCAAGAACTGTGCTTTTCTTAGCTCTGGTCCAAGTTGGACAGCCAGGCAAGGTACTGCCACCTCTGCCTATTTTAGCTTTAAGCCCTCAGAAGAAACAAGCCTCTCTCCCTACACTTCCTCAGCTGCTATCTGCTGTGTTTTTCCCCTTTAAACCTTCCTGTGTCTATGTGAGGTCACTCCCTAGGAGCTGGTCTGAGTGTTTCTGCTTCTCTACCTTGAGATTTATGTCCTACAACAAGCACGCCTGTGTAAAGAGCATGATTTCCATCTGCCAGTGCTGATACTGTCTAGTATCCGCTCTATCATGCTGATGTTTACGTTTAAAACATAGTTTATGTTCCTTGTGGTTTTTAGATTACGCTTTCCATGAGGATTGTGAAACCAGACTTATGAATCTGTCATGAGCTAAAGGAATATAACCTCGGTCCTTGCACTGAGTCAAAGAAGGCATTGATGCATTTCAGTTTGAATGATTAGGACAGTTTTTCAATAGCAGCGAGTCATAATTCATGATTTATTCTGAAAGCTTAATTAATCAACATTGATTGATTTACATCAGATTCATCTCATGAAGGGTTTAGACGCCATCTTTATTGAGAAACTGGCAGTCGGGGGGTAAGCCTTCAAACAGGTTGCCTGGGATTGCTGAACCAAAAGTCAGCACCCAGTTGAAACTGGTGCCTTGAAAACTTGTGTTTAGAGCGCAACGAATCATGCATTCCAGGATATGAATTATTAATGGGGATCATTTGAAATTCTCACTGAACTGCTTCCCAAAATGTGTTGGCACCTAGGTCTGGAGGTCTCAGACAACCCTTTGCAGCACAGGGAAAATCCAGGCGTATTGTACATGAAGTGGAACAACAAAGCACAACTTAAATATACATGACGTGTGGGAGCTGGGATTTTAACCCAGTAAGTTAGCTGCATTTTCTGAAATTGACTTTTATCAAGTCTATCTCAATCTTCTTATCAAATGTGCCCTGAGCAAGTTATTTTTACTTTATAGCCTTAAAGTTCACAAAGTCCATAAAATTCCAGATCCAAGTCATCTTAATATAAGTGCCATGAAAAGCTGTTTTGTCCTCAAATTCCTTCTGTTTAAAGTTTTTTGTCACATTTTCAGACTTTGAAACAAACTTTGAATAACCGGAGTGAATACAAAATGCTGTTTTCGAACACTGATTTAATTTATTAAGTGAAAAACAAAAAAACAAGCAAACAAAAAAACAATCCACACCATTGTGGAAAAGTAATTGCCCCTTAAGCCCAAAGTCTTGTGAATCTTTTGCATTTTCTCTGTTAATAACTTTGACCCCATCGTCTTGACAGTATCATTTCACTTCAGTCACACTAATTTTGGGCTATTAAACGGTTTTTGTTTAGGCTCATTCCAAATCAATCTGATAGGATTTAAGTCCAAACTTTAACTAGACCAGTCTAGAACCGGAACGTTGTTTTTTGAGCCATTGAGAGATTGACTTGCTGCATTGTCCAGGTGAGCGTGAGCTCAAGGTCATGGACTGATGGTTGGATATACTCTTGTTCAGGATATCCTGCTAGAGATCAGAATATTTGTTCGGGTCATCCGCAGTTTGACACTACCACCATGTTACAGGTACTTTTTCTGAAATAATGTGTAAGTTTATTGGAAATGTGCCGCATTCTTTCCACAATGTTTGACCAAAGACAAGTGAGGCTTGGAGAGCTTTAGATGTTGTTCTGGGTGAAAATGTGACCCTGTCCATCCTCTTTTGGCATTTTTCATTTTTTTATTTAGATCAGGGTGTCATGAATTACTTTTGAGGATTTTCAAGCCCATTTCTTGCGCATAACCAACAAATGAGGTTCAGAGATAATTTATGATTCAAGTAAAGCAATGTTTGATATTGAAATGAGTTTGATGATCTGTCATCAAGCTCAAACAGCAGCAAATGTTTCCAACAATCCAACTTTAAAAGATCTAAAAGGAGCAAAAAGTGGGACCTCGAAAGAAAGCAATAATATAAAGTTAAAGATTTGGAACAATCCTGAGCAGCATGAAGTAAAAGAGAGTACAGAAGCCTCAATGCAAACCTTGTTCCCCAGCAGACCACGTTGGGGAGAGACAGAGGTTGAGAAGGGGGTGGGGAAGGATATTGAAGAAAGGTTAGCCTGGAGGAACAAGACTCCTTTCTCCCCTCCCACCCCTTGACCCTCCCATGTGACAAGTTGAGCCAACAAGTGGTCTATTCAGCCAGGCAGCCAGGGGAAATGGCTGCTGGGCTGAGCTCTGCCTAATGAAAGCAGAGACGCTTGTTATTATTATTGTCTTCATCGTTCCCGTCGTAGCCGTAATGCCGATCAGATCTCGGCGGGGAGCTGTGCTTCCTTTGGAAAGACACTCGCTGCAAGCAAAAGCAGGTTTCATCACTAAAACCCAAATACCTGAGGCTATACAGAATTTTAAGTGGATTTCCACCATTAGTAACGTTTATAACCCCCTCCTGGTAGCAGATTGCATTCAGACACTGCGGGAGATGATGTCTCGGCAATGTTTATAGGGATCCAGTTTACCTTATCATGATTGTGTTTGTTTGCGGTTGGCTGGTGCAACTTTTCTGACTCGGTGGCACCGTTGTTTTTCCTGTTTGGACTGAACAAACAGTTCTCTCCTCAACTAAATGACCGTAATGATCCTGGCATGTGTCTGCGAGGCTTTTTAATGCTCCTTGGTGCCGGGCCAGATTGCATCACAGGGCCAGTCACACGCATAAACTGTGATGTTTACCAAGGGAGGCATTTAAAAGCAATGTCCCATTCAATCTGCGCATTTCTTTTGTTTGTTACAGTTACAGGCATGCTATCCTTTTTTCACATATAAAACAGCACAACAGAAGGGGGCTCAAATTAAAATCGAATGTGTCTTTCTGTTCTAAAGTTGCACCTGAATGTTGCATGTGAGAATCAGCCATGAAGCACTTTGAGATCCTTATGGTCTGACATTAAGTTGAAATGCCCCTGCTTCACAGTATCATGGTTATAAGTAACTCAATCAACGTTGTATTACATGATCTAATTATCTTTAATCCAGCTTTTTTAACAACTTCTCCCCTATCAACTGTGTAGCAAAAGTTTTATGTTGTCATTTGCTCATAGATTATCTAATAGTTTTAATTGGAATATTTTATATGATGCTTTTTATCTTCTTTGAGTTACTTTTGTGTTTTAATATTGCTATGGAAATGCATGTAATTGTACTGATATTATTTTGATTTTGTAACATAGATTTAAGCAAAAGTGTAGGTGAGTTTCAGGCGTTTAATATTGCGCAGTAATATTAAACACGCCTCCCATTCACTTCTTTAGTAACACAAGTCTTAATCCGCTTCTGTTTGCCATGTTGGAGCTTTCTTCAGCCAGCTAGTATGCAGTGTACAGCAACAGGTGGGGAAGGGGCAGCACTTTGTTGCTCTATGCTCCACTCAGATATACAGAATATAAAACCATTTTATCTTTCTGCTTTAAGAAAACAACACAAGCATGGCGTGTTCATGTTAACTGGTAAATTGCTTGCCCAGGTGGCCGATGCTCGTAGTTTTAAAACAGTAGCTTAATAAAAGCGATGGAAGGCGCTCCTGATTCCTGTCCCACAAATTAAATAAAACGTTTTTGGGTCTGACAATGTTTCAGTCTATTTACCCTGAGGAAGATTAAGGGAAAAAGTGTTGTAGCTGTTTTTAAGCCAGCTGAAATGCAACAGGTGGAGACAGGCATGAAAGAGCTTTTCTACACTTATGTGCTCCATGCAGTCAAATAAACCTCCTGTGTCTTTCCTGGCATCTCCTTGAAAGCATTTCAAGCCATAGAAATAATAGGAAGGAACTTTGTTTTTCAAAACTTTAGCATACCTTTGGTACTGGCTTTTGCCTGGTGAGATGTTTGTTGCTTACTTTTCTGTCTTTGCGTCTCCTGTTTCAGTCCAATAAAGTTCCCGTGGTACAGCATGCCCACCATGTCCACCCGCTGACGCCCCTCATCACCTACAGCAATGAACACTTCTCTCCTGGCACGCCTCCATCACACCTCTCACCTGAGATCCTCGATCCAAAGACAGGTAAGATCATCGCCTCGTGCTGTAGACTTCAAATTCATGATTTTTAAAGGGAGCTTTGCTTCCAAAGTTATACGCTCATGATGTAACCTGCTTTATGTAACATTTATAGCGTTATCGTTTAGTATATAAACTGAGTATAAGTGGTGCCGGAAACTGAAGCTAATGGCTAATCTGAGTGCTACTCTGACCCAAAGCATTTACTGTGTTCCACTGGCAGTATGTGTTTCAGACAGGAAGGTTATTGTTGGTGCACCACCTCCTACCTCAATTTCCTGTATCAATAATCATTGGTTTTAGTGAAAATAACTCTCTATTGGTTTGAAGGTTCATAAAAAGTGATTGCAATAATTGTTATGACAGTTCTCACAAGATCAAATGGTTTTTTTTTTAAAGATAAAACAAGTCCACTTTTGTTTTGGTTTCATTTAGATTAGCCCTTATATTTAACCTCCAGCACCAAGTACCTTCATTTACATTAAGATTGGAGACATATCTACTATGAGAGTTATCCACTGCAGGTAGCATCTCAATTACTTGTAACTTTTCACCAGAACCTTAAATTAAAAATCCCAGGTTTTTAATTTCCGGCTTAAGTAAAAATGCCAATCAAAGCTGTAATGTTGTGTTTATTGAACGAATGTCTTTACTGAGCCATTCAGCAAAGCTTCATGTTGTCGTGGTTTTAGAAGCAGACACTTGTTACAGTTACAGCAATATTCCAGTATTAACCCAATGAAGGCTCTGCCATTTTGAGCATAAAATAAGGTTGGATAATCAGAGAAAGCAATGATCGAATTAGGCGCTGTTGAGTGGGCTGATCTTATTCCCATTATTTAGACATGTATACATCTTAATCCCACTATTATATCCTCTCAGAGTTTCCACTGCATCTGCCTACACACTGTGCAGCTTCACAATGCAGAGTTTTTTTAGATCCCTTTATTAACGACTCAGGGCATCTTTTTCTTTAAGAACATGGTTGCTTGTTTAGGGTTTTTTCCCACAGGTTTGGTAAGGATGGGAAACAGATATGGATGGATATGGGTAAATTAGAAAAACACCCTTCCAAAGCTGTGGGAAAACCACAATGTACACGGACTTGACATGGGTGGGATTTATCACTCACCCTGTGCACCATCTTGTAAGCAAGAACATGAATGAAACTCACTTCATTCACCTCTTGTGGACAATATTATATAAAGACTTCTATATTTGCAGACCTGTCAGTAGTTCAGAACATAAAAATATAACCATTGTGTTAAACTTTTATTGACTAAAAGCAGCATGTATTTGTTTGTGCTGCATGCATATCTGTGAATTTCAATACTGACATTTCATATTCAGTATCGACTGAATATGAAATGTCAGATATTACCTAAATAGAAATAGGTACATATGCGCTGTTTTTTTAATAATTTCTTCTTCTTTTTGTCCCTGCAGGTATTCCTCGAACACCTCATCCATCAGAACTCTCTCCGTACTACCCTCTGTCTCCTGGTGCTGTCGGCTCGATTGCACATCCTCTCAGCTGGTTCATGCAACAGTGAGTGTCCTATATTATAAAATATAACACATATATTTAGATTCATACTAGAAACAAAAGATGTAGATTTTGACCGATCCTCTACTTCTCTTTCAGATCTGCTTTGATACCTTCATGTCCTGAGTAGCCAATAAGCATCTGTATTTGCAGAGATGACATTAGGGCACATATGTAGGAGAGCAGTCATATCAAACCAAAGACAAAGTGATTATAATTCGAACCATCTTTGCCATGGAGTTGAGCGATATTAGCAATTAGCATAAATAGCATTATTGGTTTTTTCTCTGAGAATATACATTTCCAAAAGGCTGTAAATATTTTGGAATGCAGAATATTTCATGACAGAGAGGTTGGATGATCAGATGTATAAAAGAGCAGATTTCTTGTACATTGTGGAGCCTTCCTGTTATCCTTGTTCTCTCTTGCAACCTGGATAATTTATCCCTTTAAATAGCTTCTTGCCTTTTTGTGCTTCCTTTGATTTCATTTAAACACATTGTTCTTGCTGGAAATAACTAGCTTTGAGTTTTTCTCACTCAGTAGAAGCGTCCACACCAAAGGATGTTGTTCCATGGTGACCTGGTAGCACCTTGTTATATTTTTGAGGTTCCAGTCGTTTAGGGAAATCAAGCTGAAAACTGACCAATTTCAGTCATCTGCTATGCCTCAATGTTTCTTGTTTTTTTTTTCCTTAGTATACTTTCTAAACATTTTGTTTTTCAGGCTACTTAAAAATTATACTAGTATGTTGAAACGTCTTGACAAAGTGTTGTGTCTCTCTTTTGGAGTTTTCTTTATGAATGTGCACTACTCCATAACTTACAACAGTTCAATCAGTGCTGTGCAGCCGATTTAATGTGACATCGCTCAAGTCCAGTTGCGCCATTTGATAATGAAAATATCTGGCGGAATCTCTAAACATTTACGGGTTTTTCTACGGTTCTGCTAATCGATTGCAACGGTCCCGCTCCGCGAGCAGGGGATTTGAGTTGATGAGAGCAGGATTAGTGCTGCTGGGTTAGCTGTCAGCTGTGTTTGATCCACCTCATACTGGAGCTTTGCTTTTTCTTTTTTTTTTTTTTTTGCTCACGCTCCCTGATTCTTGTCTTGCAGGCAGGGCCAACCCATGTACTCCATCCCTCCGGGGGGATTCCGTCACCCCTATCCGGCGTTGGCCATGAATGCGTCCATGTCCAGGTGAGTGGATCATGTTCGGCAACACGACCACCTTCCCGAGGGGCTGGGGACATTTAATATGTGCTGCTTCTGTGACATGCTGTAATCACATTTTCCCCCGCTCTCTTTGCCAGACTGTAACAAAAGAAATGACTGGAGTGTAGTCCTAAAGTCGCATTATTCACGCCGCAAGATTGTTGGAGAAACTGCTATTTAGAAGAGAGGCGGCTCAATGACTCTTAGCCGCGTAAATTTGGGATCTAAAGCAACACTAAATAACATACTGCTACTTGGATAAGACGTTGTCAGATCAGGAGCAGGCTCGGGTGTCGGGTCCACAGAGGGATGAGAGCTATAACTCTGAGAGGCAGGCTCAGCTTCTTAAACAGAGTGAGCACATTATTGGCATTCAGCGCTCCTCTCCTGTCTTCTTTTTCTGAGCTAAACTTCTGTGGTCAGGCTGGTGTTCTGAGCCACTTCACACACACTCACACACTCACCCACGCACACATACACACACTAGTAAAGCAGAGATGAAAGGGCTGGGAATCGATTAGAACAAATCAAAGCTTATCTGAACCCACATGTCCCATCAGACTAAACTCTCCGGCTCTCTGTCAAAATTGGAAAGATTTGTTACGAGGCTTCCGGTGTTAGTATGAGATGAAATATTCAAAAGGCTCCATGTGATCAATAGCTTGTGCATCTATCCAGATATATACTCACAACATTCACGACATGTCATGAAAGTGATGGTGCAGACAATTGTTTTAGGTTTACCTTTTCTACTGCTGCATCTCACATCGGTGTAGCATAGAAATAAATTTGGAAATAAATTAAATGTCATGAAAAGTTGTCGGAATTTATTTAATTATAAATTTTATTAGGAAAACAAATTCCTATTATTTAATTTTTTTATTTGCATAGTATTTCAAAGATGTTTTGGAATATATTTGTAAAAATTCTAACTGAAATCTTGTGTAAAAAAGTTAACGTATCGCAGTATTCCTCCAAAAACTGTATGAAGAGGTAAAAAAAAGATAATTTCTGCTCCTATTTGTGGTTCCTTTAATTTGGATGCACACACTTAATTGAGAAATAGTAATAGTTTACGAGTAAAAGTGCCTATTCCGCAGAACTTTGTACCGTTTTGCCCCTCTGATCTTTGTAGAGTAAAAGTTACAAGAAGCCTGTATTAGCTGGTTAATAGGTCAGACTTCCTTCTCTTCTACACACAGCATCTCTGCTTCAAACATCTGTCCTCCCCAGTCTTAAAACACCATCCCTCAGAAAGAGAGATGGGTGGTGTTGCTATAGTTTCCGCCATCCAGGTTTTACGTGACCAGAAATATTTTCAAGCAGCCAAATTTGCCTCTTTCGTAAGTCATGGAGAAGTAAGATACGTGCATGCCTTTTTACAGAGAGCTGTCTGGCAGTGTGCAGCAACAGCAGGTGAGGCAATGCATGAAAAAAAAAGTGGCTTTGAAATCTAAAAGTGGCTTTAAAACCTTTAGTGTGATTTGATCGGTCCATTCTCACAAGGAGGCCAACACACCAGTTTAGATTGTTAGAATAAAAAAAAGTAACTTTTCTCTGCTGATTTAACAATTGATTTGGTTTGTCCTGTGATACTTAAGTATAATATGGAGCATTATTTAGCATAAATAAAGCACAGATTTTCTTTCAGTTCTACCCCACACAAGACGATCATGACACAAAAAAAGAGCATTTCTACGTTTTTTTGAAGTTACCCAACCCAGATTATTCATTCGAACAATGAACAAATTGAAGCTCTTCTGACACATTTAAGTAAAAATATGTTAACTAAGTACGTAATGTTTACTTTCAATTCACTGACTTGCATCCAGCTGCATCAGCCCTGAAGCACAGTGACGTCAACAAACCTCTGCATTGTTCTTTTGTGATTCCCTAATTTGTGTTTGGTAGGGAGTGTTTCTGTATCAAATCTCCCTCTTAAAATGCAGCTCAGCAGGGTTTATATCTGGCGGTTGACTCCACTAACCTGAAGCTTTCACTTCTTTCTACCAACGAACTTCCTTTTGTGTCAGCAACAAGAGACACCAGACAGGCAGATGTATCAATAAATGCTCTTGGGTTCTTCTTCGATTTTTCCTCGAGGTGCATTGATCACTCTTTTGTGGCAGGTTTCCGTTCCTCCAGTTTTAAAAGGCTTCAATGTGCTGATGGAGATTTCAGCACATTCAGTCAGCTTCCATGTTTTCTCATTTCAGAACATTTTTTTCAAGCCTTTCTGTTGTGAACCATCATTTACTATAGATTTTAGGAGCAGAAACCAGAAATGAACTCACTACTGCTTTGCTTCAGTCATTTTAAGCTCTTTTACATTTTTTAGGGGTTAATTTGTTTAGCTTTTGTGACTAAAAACATTTGAGAACGTTTCTGTCCCCTAACTCTGGGATTTCCACAAGACTAACATATTCAAATCTGTCATTTTCATTAAAAGAGGTCAGAAAGCTCTTTTAATGAAAAGCCATTTTATGCTCAGATTCGTTGTCTCTTCTCTGTTTCTTTTTAAAAAGCCTATTTTTTTCTGTTTCCTCTGATTTTATTTTTACACACACCACTGATACTGATGATAGTTTGCTCCGAGTTTTCTTTACTCAGCTTTCTTCCACACTGAAGAGCAAATGATGTTAGCCTAACAACCTGTTAGAGTAGGTATAATTTATTCACTAATTGTACTTTAATTTTCTGACTGACTGGTCATTTTTTTTGGCTTGTCATACTCAGTATGACAGCACATTTGGCTATAATATTAGTTACTTTTAATCGCATTTTAGCCAACTGAAGTAATTTCAGTCGTTTTGACTATCTACATTTTTGTTGAGTCATTTTAACATGATTTTTTCCCCCATTGATATTTAATCCCCCCAATTAACTAGTTTTTCAACGTGAAAATAGAAAGTTGACAGAATATTTTGTCAAGGTTTTTAGTTGGTGAAGCTGACACTGCAAGCAGAAAATGCTCTGATTTCTCGGTTCATCTCTTTTATTTTGAAAGGTCAACACCGTGGCTAGATCTGTCAATGTCACAACATATTTTCTTTGCCAATGGAGCAAAAACAATAAAATAAACAGTTTTGTTCTAATTAAATTGAAGGAGGAGCTTATTTGTTGCTCAGCCCGTTGGCTCACTAAATGGCATCAAGACGTTAACTTAAAGGTGTGTGACTATGATCCAGGCTCGTGGAGCTGAAAGTTGCCCTTTCTCAAACGCAATGCTCCTTTGCACTAACAACTGGAAATGGAGAGGGCCACTTTGTAAAGGACTTGTGTGCAGAAGGCTTTCTGAACACTCTCCGTGGCCTGGAAGGTGGTGAGGAGAAAGGTTTCAGGTGTCACGGCCATGCCGTCACTATGGTAACACCACACTCCACTTTCCTTCAGCCGTTGGTGAATAAAAGGGCTTTTGAAGAAGTCTTTATTTGAACAAAAAAAAAAAAGAGAGAAAGAGAGAGAAAGTAAGGTACTCTTTGTGTGTATGAATTTAGTCTAGACAGAGGCAGCAGGCTCCGTAAATTTACCCAGAGGGCAAGACAGCGCTGTAATCTGCCAAACGAGCCGAACCTTTTCTCGTCAAGTCGACAGAGGCTCCCTGTTAAAGCCCGGCTGTTAAAATGTTGCCTCTTTTCGCCTTCCCAGCTTGGTGTCCAGCCGTTTCTCCCCTCACATGGTGACCCCTCCTCCTCACAGCCTCCACCAGACCGGCATCCCCCATCCTGCCATCGTCTCTCCAGCCATCAAGCAGGAACCCAGCGGCGACAACATCAGCCCCTCCATGCATGCGTAAGAGCAAATAAACGCTGATCGCAAGCAGTACTGCCCCGGCATTCAGGCATCACCAGCATAATCTTTGTATTGTTTTCGACCAGCAGGAAGTCTCCCGTTCCTTCCAAGAAAGAGGAGGACAAGAAGCCTCACATCAAGAAGCCGCTCAACGCTTTCATGCTGTACATGAAGGAAATGAGGGCCAAGGTAGTCGCAGAGTGCACTCTGAAAGAGAGCGCTGCGATTAACCAGATTCTTGGGAGACGGGTAAGAAGCACCGACATCGACATGACTGTTGATTTGCAGGTAGTGTGGGGAAAAACACATCTAACATGTTGACGTTTTTCACCCTAAATATGTTTCTAATGGGGCTATTTACATGAAATTCCCACCGGAAACAGTAACTAACTAAGTAATCCACACTTATGAAGAGATCAGATCTAATAAATCCAAAAAATGCCGAACAGTAGGCCCACACCATGACAGTCACACTATGACGATCACACCGCGCGATTTTAATGATCTGCCTTTTCTTCCCCAAACTTGACTTTTCCAGCTATTTCTAGTTAAACAAATTACAGTGCTACATTTTGTTGCGCAAATGTTCTTTAACACAAGCTTCAGCATCATTTCATAATTAATTGAACTGCATGATTTCCCTGTTTGAACCTCTAAATATGTCATTCACCTAAATTTGTTGGGTCAGGACTGAGGAGGTGTTAAGAAATTAATGTGATAATTTTCTTTCCTCCTTTTCATCTATTTAAGCTGTATTTAAATTGCTTTTCATATATATTTAGCTAGAAAATAGTAGTTTTATGTTAGTTTCCAATAAAGTTACTTATTAAAATAAATGCTTTACCTTCAGCAGTGGAGTCTTGTGCACTAGTCGTACATAGAGGCCAAAACCACGACTGTTTTCTTTTGTCCTACTATATCTCTGGTTATTCCGGATGTTCTGAAGCTTTCTTTGAGTTCTGCTCGGCTTTTGGACAATTCTTTAATTTTTTTTTATATGTTATCAGAAACATTGTGAGAAGTATTTGTCTCGCCTGTAGTCCTTTCTACTTCCACATTATCCTGCAAACAGTGTTCACCAGGGCACTCAGAAAGTTAGTGATACATCTATATCTATATAATGATTTAGCATGTATTCTAACTGTACGGTTGAGAAAGTCTTGAGAGTCTTTTACATATCGTAATGTATTGACAATAAGAAACTCTTTGAATAGGCCACCAGTTTGGCTCAATTTAATTATTGTGGATTTCTTGCCTTTTTTTGCTCCTTTTTCGTTACGTGTTCAATATTTTCCACCTGTATCAATTATTACACATAATTTAACTAATGTACTAATTTGTCTACAAACGTCCAAATAGAAGTACATTCCGATTAAAACGCTCAATGCGTTCGATCCTCCAGCTCCCGCCACCTTACTTATGAGTGTGTGCATCTGTGTGTGCAGTGGCACTCGCTGTCCAGAGAGGAGCAGGCCAAATACTACGAGCTGGCCAGGAAGGAAAGGCAACTGCACTCGCAGCTCTATCCCGGCTGGTCGGCACGAGACAACTACGTGAGTAACGCATTTCCCCACATCTGATCTCGCTTGAGTAGGAGAAGGTATCAAAATGAGTGCAAGTCCTGCCAGTTTCAGGCGGGTATGACTGTATTGGTTAATTTTAGATGCCGCACTTTTGATCTCATGAACCAAAGTTGTTGAGGTGGTTTTACTTCCGCTGTGAGAAACAGTTTTTAACAGCATTGTTGTATCTGCGCAGGGAAAGCGGAAAAAGAGGAAGAGAGAGAACAAGCCAGACTCAAAACCAGAGGGTAAGAGGCCTTTCTTCTTCCTGACTGCCTGTGTTTGTTTTCTTTCTTTTCTTGCCAAACAGTTGAGAAGGGGGTCTGGTTCTTTATTTGTAATGCAACAAGCTTCATGTTTGACCTGAAACAGAACATCTCTTCGATTATTTTCGTTTAGTTCATTGCACTTACTAACGTTTTTCCTGCTTTTTATGCTTTGACAAGCAGCTTATGAGGTTCAGTGCTAATAGTGGCAGGTATGTTTTAGAGCACAGCAACTGTACATGGCTAGAAGTAACACGCATAAGTCCTCCACCCCTCAGTGCACTTTATTTTTTCCGTTCATTTTGTGTCATGTTCCTTTTTTTAAATCATACAAGCATACCATCTGAATGAGTCGTAACATCCTCTTTTGCTCGCCTCGTTGTGATGTGGTGACCGGTCGATTTGAGAAATGTCACGTTTCAAAACTTTCACATCTAGTTCGTTTTTTTTTTTGTGCTTTTTTTTTAAAACAATTACTCATTTGCTTCGGTCAGCCTTGTGGCATGCGAAATCAGCGGGTTGATAATTTGGGTCTCAATCTGCTTTGTTTCCTCACATCGCAGACTTCTCAATAAGGAGCAAGAAACAGTGTGTGCAGTACTTGCCCTCAGAAAAGATGTGCGACAGCCCGGCGTCGTCTCACGGGAGCATGCTGGACTCGCCGGCCACGCCCTCCGCCGCCCTCGCCTCCCCCGCCGCCCCGGCTCCCACTCACTCCGAACAGGCTCAGCCGCTGTCGCTCACCACCAAACCGGAGGGACGAATGCACCACCACTTCTCTGTTCCCGGGAAGGCCTCTGGCTCTGCATCCTCCTCCTCTTCTTCCTCCTCTTCCTCCTCCCAGCCCTCCATCGCCATCCCCGTCAGTACTTTGGGAAGCCAGTCGAGCACACCCATCCTCACCCGGCCAATCCCCTTCACCTCCCTGCACCCCTCCATGCTCTCCCCGCCGTCCCCCTTCCATCAGGCGGCCCTTCACTCCCATCATTCCCTGTTCCAGTCGCAGCCGCTCTCCCTGGTCACCAAACCAACCGAATGAATTTGCAAAATGTGTTTTCTTTTCTTTTAATTACTTGTGCTGTATATTGCTTTCCTTTAAGAATAGGTATTAGAACAACTTTTTTTCTAAATGATGAAAAGGAAGAAATATTATTGGTCAATATTTGACCGCCTCCTTTTCTACATCTCTCAATGAAAACAAAATGTATTTTTTGTAAAGTTTACTGCAGAACTGGGTTCTTTTTGTTTGTTTGTTTGTTTGTTTGTTTTGTTTTCTTTGATGCATTTATCCAATGAACCTCTTGTATAAAAGAACCAATGTACATAAAGTTTCTTTATAAAAGCAAAAAGGAGACAAAAACATTTTCTTTTTAGCCAAAACCTAATTAATGTTAGTATGAAGTTTTCAGTTCTAGTCCTGGCCAATAATTGCAAGCCCTCTTTTTTTTTTTTTCTTTTTTTTTTTTTCGATTCACGAGTGTGTTCCCCTTCTTTGACATGTTAAATAAACATTTGAAATGGTTTCTTAAAGAAAATGTCTCTGTTTGCCTTTTTAGCAGAGCTAGCCCAAGGCATAAGCAAAGTGAGCTGCTGTGTGGGGCCCAAAGCCAGTAGGGGGCCCCCAAGAGCACATGAATGCTCATAGAGGAGATATATTTCTGAACTCTATATTTGCAGTTATGTTTATTAAAAACAAGCCTCAATCTAGCAATCAAACTCTTTATATAGCACCCACAGTGCTTTCAAGGATAACCAATCAAAATATACATGTACACAATTATTATGAATGTACAGAAGCAAAACACATGGCACCTTGTATTAAAAAGCAATGAAAAACAAAAATAAGAGCGAAGCTGATTAGCTATCTTTATATGAGGAAACTCCAGTGACATAAATGTAGTTGTTATGTTAACTACAAAAAGATAAATCACATATTAAGAGTAAAAAAATAAAAATTGAATTCATCAAATGTAAGAAAAGTGCAAATTTATAGGTTTAGCTAAAGAAATGCACAGATAAAATTGGAAGTATAATTGATTTTTTATCTCACATCAGCAAAAACAGATCAAAAAGTTTAATGATTTTTTGGGGAAAATCTACATAAAGGACAATGCAGTGATGCACTTGAAATTCAGGTCACCACCACATCAACAGCTAAAGAAGAAAAAAAGAGAGATGCCATAATCACAGGTTGAAATCTCGTGTTCAATTAATCTCAGTTAATTCCCAAATTAATTGAGATTCTATAAACATTTATGTTATTTACAATGGAAAAGAACTAAAGAATTGAATAGACTGATTTATTTTGAGTTGTTGAGTTATTATTAGTAAGCGTTTCCTTTCCTGAAGCCAAAAGATGTCAATGGGCAGTGAGTTTGTAGAAAAGTTTGGCGAAAGGCTAACAGGGAGTCAGGCTAAACCTCACCTTCCAGCTTTATTGTAATTTAAAGCAATTCAAACTGAAAGTGTTTATATTAGTAGGACACAATTCTACATTAAACATTTATAGTTTTTTTATAGATACTTTACAATAAATCTCAGTTGAACAGCGTCCGTGTTGTTCCTGACTCCGCCTTGTTCCGACTCACTTTTTCCAAACTCTTGAGACCTGAAAGTCTACAAGGAAAGCAGTTTTGATGCAGCCTGTCATTAAATCCTGAAGCTTGCTCCACTCTTGCCTGATTGATAATTGTTGACTGGATTCAGTTGAAACTTCATGTAAATATCTGTTAATGAAATCCCACAGGAAAAAAACATTTTAAGTTTGAGTCTTAAAAAGCTAAAATCATCTAAAATGGAAGTAGCTGTAAGCCTTTCAACACTTATTCTGTTCACTTTTATAAAAATTATCTTGTGATGCAGTATTGATCCATTACAAGTAAGGACACTATTATTGACATAGATTAAATATTTCAATCTTGCTTTAAAAAAAAAAAAAAAAAAAATCCAATGTTTGTCTTTAAAAATGGGGCGTAAAAAACAGTTTTGCCCAGAATCACATAAAATCTTAGTCTGCCTCTGCCTGAAACATTTATTTTTAAGGTTTCTTAAACTTGGGCATGCAGCTTGCATTTATTTTTGCCATAATAGTGACCAACGTTAATAATAATGAACTAAAAACTGTAGTTGCAGAGTTAATGAGCAGTTAAATTTTATCACAGCCATACGTTGAAAAATCTCCACAAGAACTCACACCTGTCATTTTGCTCCTAAACAGAACCTCCCTTATAAAATCCTTGCTGAGGGTGGCGAGGAGTTTTAATGTTTAATAAAGCAGAATTAGGCTAACCGCACTGGAAAATGAGAGCCAGAACCCAGGGAGACTAACATCTCAGGCCCAGAATAAATACAAATAAAAGAATTATAGACATCTGCTCCATCTTAGAGTATAAGATCCCATAACAATGACAAAAAAGCAGGTCAGCCCCATCCCTGGCGCTGCAGACCCGGCTCGGGTTCTCGATCCCTTTCCTGCACTTTTACAGCATCTTTATTCACCGTTTGGCACGTTGCGGAGGCTTTAATTAACTCTGAGGTAATGGGATGGAACTCCTGGGACCTCATTAGGCATTTCAATTAGTGAAAAATACACAAGGTAGGTTACAGTTTTTGGTGGCTTTGGAGATGATGATTGGTGCCAGGGCTGGACCAATTATGTGTGCGCAGAAGGGGAGCTGGCCCAGACAAGCCCACTGACAACTACCACCGCCCACTTCACTGAAAGTTAAATCAAGATGTAGTCCACAGAAAGATATCAAAAATGTGCTAAATATCAATTTTAACATTCCGTTTTGTACTTTTGTTAAACAGAAGATTACTTTTCATATGTAGATGCATTTCAATCCAAAATAACACCATTTACAAAGTATCTTATTTCAATAGTCCAGTTAATTTTTTTTACTCATGCACAGATCTACTTCATAGTGAATTACTTTGAGGGTTTATTTATGTTATTTTTGATCATTTGAACAGTTAAATAAAACCCCAAATCCTCTTCAAAATTTTAATATTGCACTAGGTCATTAAAGAAATATTAAAGCAGAAATGATCTACACAGTCATGACTGCTGACATTATAGTCGTCCAGCAGCCACTGGCTCCACAAGACAGATGAAGATGAAGAAGGTAATTTATGAAGGCATGGGAGTAAAAGATAAGAGTAAACAAAGAAATGACAGGATTGACCAAAGTCATTTCATTGGATGAAATTTGATTTTACATTTGTTTTCAAAATCAATGTCTGATACTATTCTTCTAAAGTGAGTCAATGCAATAATTGATAAGCAGCATTTACAATGCCAGGAAAGAATATAAAATATGACAGAAGTTAGTTTTGGCTACAAAACATATTCATTTTATGTTTTTTGCAGCAGAGTGGTCTCTGTCACAATTTTAACTCCTTCTCCTCCTAAAACACCCAATTGACTGGCAGACTGAGGATGTGTTTCTGTTTTAGAGCCCCCTATGGTGACACCAAACTGTCAGCCGTGTCCTGCTCTGCTTTAAACAATCATTAGCTATAATAAGTCTTTACTTGTTTTCCCCCGTTCTGCTTTACATCATGCCAGCCCCAAATCATGGCTGCCTGCTGTGAGCCACTTCACCAATCCATCAATAAGATTACAGGTAATAAGGTGTCAAAACAGCCAGCAAATCTGCCACCTCATACATCCAGAATTGTTCCTTTAGTTTTTTTCAACTCTTACTCCATATATAGACTTTACATAGGGATTGAGCATTTATGTAAACATACATGAAATTATTTACGTAATGCTTTCTTTGACTTTTCATCATTTGTCACATTGCAGACTTTTAGATGACGGTCAGACTCAAAACAGTGCACTATTGTTCTGCACGATGAAAAACGTACCTGCGAAGTGAAAGTTTGAAAAGTGTTGCGTTCTGTCCAGCGCCCCTCGTCTTTGCAGAATCACCTTTAGCGTAGTCACAGCGGAAAGTTGTTTGGGTTATATTGTTAACAGCTGCCCATGCATTAAAACGTAATAAATAAATTAAAAAAAAACCCAGTTAAAATAATTGGTGAACATTTTTATTTGAACTATGAGACTGAAGAATGTCTGTAGACAGCAATTTCAAGTTATGTGGCAAATTCTTAATTAGATATGGATCTGGTGTTTGACTAGATCATTCTAACACGTGCATTAACCTACACTTTTTCTTAATTTTTTTCAGTATGTTCATGGTTGTGGAAAATTAAACCTCCACCACAGTTTTAAGGCTTTTGCAATCTGTGAGGAACCACACAGATGAACACCAACTGACCAAATGTGGGTTATTTATAATTTGATTTGTTTTGCTTTGAAGTTTAACCACTTGTTAATTATTTTTTTTACATTATTAATTTG
The DNA here is from genome assembly GCA_903066825.1 of Alfaro cultratus. NCBI lineage: Eukaryota > Metazoa > Chordata > Actinopteri > Cyprinodontiformes > Poeciliidae > Alfaro > Alfaro cultratus. Next base: position 1,290 of record CAEFZX010009511.1, on the reverse strand, counting down.
GGGGCGGGGGTGTTTGTTTTTGAACACCTTTTGTCTTCATCTATGTTTGGTCCCTCACACAGTAGCTATCAGCTTTCCGTACAGGATTGCCCTCTCTCTTGCTCTGTTCATGTTCTTATAAACTCTGACCAGCTTCCCAGTCCCTGCTGGATCCGTACAGCATGATGCCACGTTTCACTGTGGGGATGAAGTGCTCAGAGTGATGTGAAATGCTGGTTTTCACAGCTTGTTGTAGTCAACTTTACATCTTGGTCAAAAAAACCCAAAAAAAACAAACAAAAAAAAACCCAGCATGGTTTCGTCTGAGCAACCATGTAGTGGGAAATTTTTTGCTTAGAATATCTTCTTCACACTTTTCCATAAAAGTTTATTTGGTTAGATTTTCTGTTTAATTGTCCTTCTCTCTGAGATGTGCATCTCTGCAGCTCCTCCAGAGTTTCCACAAGCCTTCAGCTGGTTTTCTGTGATTAATGATCTTCTTGTCCTCTTGGTTCAGGTGGACGACCATGCTCACTCAACATGAAAACTTCATAGCTGGGGATATCATTTCATAATCTTACCGTGTTTTAAATTTCTCCATAACTTCCACCCAGGCCTGTCTGCTGCTCTCGCTGGTCTTTGTGATGCTGTTTGTTCCTTAATGTTCTCTTTCAAACCAGCTGGGTCTTCGCAGAACAGCTTGATTTATACAAAAAACGTAATTACACACAGATGGACTCCTTTTACTGTAGACATCTGAAAGGTGATTTAATTTAATGGTGTCATAATAGAAGGAACTGAATATAAATGGATGTCATGATTTAAAAAATCCTTGAATCAATGTCACAATTATGCACCAGTTTGTTGCTGGTACATCCCATAAAGAATCCAGTAAAATGCATTAAAGTTTGTGGTTGTAACGTCGTAAAATGTAAGAAATACTCATGAGAGGCAGCATGTGCAGCACTTCATTGTGTATCTGATCTCTATGTCGAAGAGTTACCTGCAAAATCTAAATGATGATTGATTTGATTTGATGATTGAAATCAGCTGCAGGGTTTGGGTTGATCTTTTTATTATGTGTCTGGATGCCGCTCCTCTCAACATCTGCCATGTAAGCACGAGGTCAGATTTAATTCATGTTAATTTTTTCTCATTAGAGTCCTGCAATCTCTTGCCAGGATTGCTTTTTTTTTTTTTTTTTTTTTTTTTTTTTGGCGGTTTTTAGTTTTTTTAGGGGTTTTTTCCGGGGTATAAATTTTATTTAACAAAACAGTAGCAGGGAAGATGAAATTGCAGAGGTTTTATTTA